>QJPP01001732.1:0-144473 GCA_003996215.1 Jaltomata sinuosa | reverse complement strand
ATTGTGAGTACGATGCGAGCTAGAGTTCATCGATATGTGCGTGGCCTTAAGGATGAATTAATTAAGGGATTAACAATAGCAGCCACACAAGAGGATATGAATATTTCTAAGATACAGGCTATTGCTCAGACTGCAGAGGATCTTGAAGTACAAATTGGAGATAACCAAAGCCGAGAAAGGGATCAGAATAAGAGGGCTAGATCCACTGGGTCCTATGTAGAGCCATGAGGTAATGTTAGGCCACATTTTAATAGGCGATCACCCCACCCTACTAGTGGTGCCCCATATCAGTTGCAAAGGCAGAGGTATGATCATTTTTCTCAGACTGGACCAGGCCACAGTTCAGGTGCATCCAGTTCCTATCGCCAGGGGCATTCGGGTCAGATGAGGCCACCTTTGCCACCTTGTGTTCAGTGCGGTAGGAAGCATCCGGGGATATATCGCCTGGGTTCAGATACTTGTTATTCGTGTGGGCATCCTGGTCACTTTATGCGAGACTGTCCGAGTAGAGGTAGGAGTGAGATATCCCAGCCTACAGGGTTGATGGCAGCTTCTTCATCTACTATTCGTCCCCCTAGGACAGGACAACAGGCTACACCAGGTCGTGGTAGAGGTAGAGGAGGAGGATGAGCATCCAGTTTAGGCGATGGTCAGAATCGCACTTATGCTCTAGCCGGTCGCCAGGACTTGGAATCGTCACCTGATGTTGTTACAGGTACATTGACTATTTTTACTCATGCTGTTTATGCACTTATAGATCCTGGCTCTACTCTTTCATATGTTACCCCGCTCGTTGCTGGTAAGTTGGGGGTAGGCCCTGAGTTATTGCCTAGACCATTTGTTGTATCTACGCCCGTTGGTGAATCTATTATAGCTAGACGAGTTTATCGAGATTGTGCAGTGTGGATTTATGACCATCTCACTTCAGCTGATCTAATCGAATTAGATATGATTGACTTCGATGTCATTATGGGCATGGACTGGTTAGCTGCATGTTATGCTAATATCGATTGTAGAACTAAGGGTGTCAAATTCCATTTTCCAAAAGAGACAATCCTGGAGTGGAAAGGTAATGCTGCCACGCCAAGGGGTAGGTTTATTTCCTACCTTAAAGCCCAGAAAATGATTTCTAAAGGCTATATTTATCATTTAGTCCGAGTACAAAGTATAGAAGAAGGACCAGTGACTCTGCAATCGGTTCCCGTGGTGAGTCAATTTCTAGATGTATTCCCGGATGAGCTTCCAGGAATCCCTCCAGAAAGGGAAATTGAGTTTGCCATTGACCTACTCCCAGATACTCAGCCAATATCAATTCCCCTTTACAGGATGGCTCCTGCAGAATTAAGAGAGTTAAAGGAACAATTAAAGGATCTACTCGAAAAAGGTTTCATTAGGCCTAGTACATCGCCATGGGGCGCACCAGTTTTGTTTGTTCGTAAGAAGGATGGGTCTTTGAGAATGTGTATCGATTACCGACAACTGAATAAAGTTACAATCAAGAATAAGTATCCGCTTCCAAGGATTGATGACCTTTTTGATCAGTTGCAAGGCGCCAAATGTTTTTCAAAGATTGACTTGCGGTCGGGGTATCACCAGTTATGTGTTAAAGGGGTAGATGTTCCAAAAACAGCCTTTAGGACAAGGTATGGCCACTTTGAATTTCTAGTAATGTCTTTTGGGCTTACTAATGCCCCAGCAGCTTTTATGGACCTAATGAATCGGGTATTCAAGCCATTTCTAGATGTATTCGTGATCGTATTTATTAACGATATCCTGATTTACTCGCGGTCCAAAGCCGAACATGCTGATCATTTACGTGCAGTATTGCAAACACTTCAGAATCATAAATTATATGCGAAGTTCTCCAAATGTGAGTTTTGGTTGACTTCAGTGGCTTTTCTTGGCCATATAATTACAGACGAAGGTATTAGAGTTGACGGCCAAAAGATTGAAGCAGTAAAGAATTGGCCGAGGCCCTTGAATGCTACAGAGATCCGTAGTTTTTTGGGCTTAGCAGGTTATTACCGAAGGTTTGTAGAAGGGTTTTCTTCTATATCTGCACCATTGACAAAGTTGCCTCATAAAGCTGCCAAGTTCCAGTGGTCTGATGCATGTGAGCAGAGTTTTCAGGAGTTGAAGGACAGGCTTACTTCAGCACCTATCTTAACTCTGCCAGAGGGCACAGAAGGTTATGTTGTTTATTGTGATGCTTCAAGGATTGGGTTAGGTTGCGTTTTAATGCAACATGGTAAAGTTATTGCCTATGCCTCGAGACAACTAAGAAAGCACGAACAAAATTACCCTACTCACGATCTTGAATTGGCAGCAGTTATATTTGCCTTGAAAATTTGGCGCCATTACTTGTTTAGAGTCCATGTAGACGTGTTTTCGGACCACAAAAGTCTACAGTATTTATTCAAACAGAAGGATTTAAACCTAAGGCAAAGAAGGTGGCTAGAGTTACTAAAGGATTATGACGTAGATATTTTGTACCATCCAGGGAAGGCCAATGTAGTGGCCGATGCACTTAGCCGCAAATCCATGGGAAGCTTGAGCCACGTGGAAAATAGAAAGATTGAGATGACAAGAGAACTACATCAGTTAGCTAATTTGCAGGTTCGACTACTAGATCAAGGTAATGGGGGAGTTGTTATTCAAAGCACAGCGGAATCCTCACTTATGACAGAGGTAAAGGAAAGACAATATAATGATCCAGAATTAGTAAGATTGAGGGAGGAAATTCCACAACAGAAGCAACAACTAATAGAGCTTAAGGAGGATGGGGTTCTGAGATATCAAGGTCGTCTATGTGTACCTAACGTCGGGGAGCTTCGGGAGAAAATTTTGGCAGAAGTTCACTATTCCTCGCTATTCGATCCATCCAGGAGCGACGAAGATGTATCATGATCTTCGACAAATTTATTGGTGGAATAATATGAAGAGAAATATTGCAGAGTTTGTAGCCCAATGCCCGAATTGTCAACAGGTAAAAATTGAACACTAGAGACCCGGAGGTCTAACTCAAAGTATAGTGATACCTACCTGGAAATGGGAGGTGATCAACATGGACTTTATCACAGGCTTACCCCGTACTTATCGGAAGTATGATTCCATATGGGTGATTTTAGATAGACTTACAAAATCAGCTCACTTTTTGCCAGTTAGGACAACTTATACTGCTGAAGATTACGCCAAGTTGTATATTAGTGAAATAGTTCGACTTCATGGTGTCCCAATTTCCATCATTTCAGATAGGGGCGCTCAGTTTACATCAAATTTCTGGAGGTCTTTCCAAAGAGGCTTAGGTACTCAAATAAGTCTCAGTACAGCTTTTCATCCACAGACAGATGGACAAGCTGAACGCACTATTCAAACACTCGAAGATATGCTACGAGCTTGTGTACTAGATTTTAAAGGGAGTTGGGATGACCATTGCCACTAATTGAGTTTGCTTATAATAATAGCTTCCATGCAAGCATTCAAATGGCTCCTTATGAGGCTTTATACGGGCGAAAGTGTAGATCACCAATTGGATGGTTTGAAATTGGAGAAGCAGGATTATTAGGGCCAGACCTAGTTAATCAGGCAATGGAGAAGGTGAAGCTAATCCGAGAAAGATTACTAACAGCCCAGAGTAGGCAGAAATCATATGCAGATGTGCGACATCGGGATTTGGAATTTAATATTAGTGATTGGGTTTTCCTAAAGGTTTCGCCCATGAAAGGCGTTATGCGATTTGGTAAAAAGGGAAAGCTTAGTCCAAGATATATTGGACCATACAGGATCATTCGGAGGGTAGGAAAAGTGGCATATGAGCTAGATTTACCCACAGAATTGGAGACAGTCCATCCTGTATTTCATGTATCGATGCTACGAAGGTGCATAGGAGATCCTTCACGTATTATGCCTATTAAAGATGTTCAACTTTCTGAAGACTTATCCTATAAGGAAGTACCAATTTCTATCCTAGATCGTCAAGTTAGGAAGCTCAGAACCAAAGAAGTAGCCTCAGTAAAGGTGTTGTGGAGAAATAATAATATTGAGGAAATAACGTGGGAAGCCGAGGAAGAAATGAGGAAAAAACATCCCCAGTTATTTATGACTTGAAGATAGTACAGAGGTAAGTCATATTCTTATATTCTTGATACTCTTCCTACTTTGCAAATATGATCAGGTTTGAACATGTGAAAATGATTACATTTAATTATATATAGTTGTATCGCCCTGTGAGGCATCGTGCTGGACTTTTGCTGAGTTTCAGGTTTTTGGATAGTCCCAATTATAAAGGAAACTCTGTCAAAATTTCAAAAAATCCTAAGGGACTAGAGCTCTATATGCATTACCCTCATTCGAGGACGAATGATTCTAAGGGGGGAAGGATATAACACCCCGTACCTTTCAAAACCTATGTGACTAAGTAAATATCGACGAAGGTATTTGAGCTCGAGATTGTGAAGGGGTACTTTGGCCTAGAATTTGAAATGGTCAAATGTATATAAGTGTTAAGTTAAGTTATAAGGAGGAGGGTTTTGAAAATGAGATAAAACAAGTGAGGTACTTGCTCGACTTATCTAAGCTCTTAGGTGACAAGTAGGTGCATCACCTACCTACGCTAACGAACTAAGTTCCGAGGGCCGATTACAGGCAGCAACACCATAGATTATTAGACCTAATGGTAGCCCAAATGAAGCTTAAAGTTGGCCCATCAAAGCACAACCAAATCTGGCCCAAACAACTACAAAAGGGAGCCACCAATATTGACCACATTTTGACCCAAGAGAAGCCCAAAATCAGCCACAAAACTTAACCCTTTTGAGGCCCAACCAAAGGGTAATTTTGGCCCAAGTTTCTTGACCCATTTTGGCCCAAATATACTCAAAAAAGGTCGGCCAAAAAGGACCCTTTATACAGGCCATTTGCTGATCAATGTTGATCACAAAAAGCTGGAAAATTCTCTCTTATCTCATTTCCTTTTGGCAGCCCTTCTCTCCCTTTAGGGTTCTAAGAAGACCAAGATTAATTCAAGCTTAAGGGGGTACTTAAGCTTTTAAAGCATCAATAAAAAGAGGATAAAAACACACCTTCAAGTGTGATTAACTTAATAAGGGAAAGTCCAAGTTGTGGTAAGCGCAATCTTCGGAAGGAACGAGGTATGTTAAGGCTTCTTTATTCCTTATCAGCATGAATCTAGAAATAGAACTCTAAATCTCCGAAAGAAGGAATTTGAGTATTTTGTTGTAAGAGAGCTGATTTGGTAACTCAACAAGTCTTAAGGAACTAATTTATACATTATGGTGATTCAAGTCGCCTTCCTATAAAAATCTGATTCTTTTTGCACGAAATGTAAGTTATCCTTTTGTCAAGTTTCTTCTTTGTATTGTGATCTCTAATCAAGCTTTAGAAAGTATACAAGGAAAGTTAGAAAGTCAAATCCCCATTTATATGTGTTTGGTATGGTGAGTCCAACACCTAGTAAGCCAAGGCTAAAGAAGTTATCTAAATGAACCTTCATAAATAACAAGAATAGCTTGGAAGGTCAATCTAGTAATACACTTATTATGCATGGTTTGCGTGTTAGTGTGCACCGAGGTGCTACTGCCATATTGAGGCTATTATATACATAGTGTGCACCGAGGTTCTACTGCCATATTGAGGCCATTATACACATAGTGTGCACCGAGGTGCTACTGCCATATTGAGGCCATTATATACATAGTGTGCGCCGAGGCGCTACTGCCATATTGAGGCTATTAAATATAGGGTGCGCCGAGGTGCTATTGTGGTTCAGTGTGGATTATAAAGAGTGAGTTGCAGCGTAAGTTAATGCATGTGTTGTGTTCTAAAAAGAATAAAAGAGAAAGAGCTTAACGAGTCTTACCAATTACAGTTTACAAGTTTCATATTATATCTTGTTCGGATTTACTACTTGCGACTTGCTTTTATGTTTCTACCTTACATGCCAGTACATTATTGTCGTACTGACGTCCCCATTGCCTGGGGGCACTGCATACATGCCTGCAGGTCCAGACAGATATCCAGACAGATCTCTTCAGTAGGAGTTGCAAAGTTCAGCCATTTTGGTAAGCTCCATTCTTCCTGGAGCTGACGAGTCAGAGGTCTAGCTTATATTTTGGCCAGGTTATGTATATGTACAACTTATGGGTAGTCCAGGGCCCTGTCCTGATATGAGATATTTTACTTACTCCTAGAGGCTTGTAGACGTGTATATGTATATCAGTGTTGGGTATGGCCTTGTCGGCCTTGAGTTGCTTAACTACTATTGAGCTTTTAGTGTTTCAAATTGCTATTCTTAGAGACCTTGTCGGTCTCAGACCCCCAGCAAGTTCAATAGAGATACACTCTATTTTGACACCCTCGGCCTTTTGGGGCTCCGGGTGTCGGTCATGCCTCCCATGGTTTGGGGCGTGAAATGGACATTCCTAAATCAATCCCTAAACAATGCAAATCATACAAATACTTAGACAAAAGTACACAAACCTACGATGCATACAGGAATCAATAACCATCACCTACCTCAAAATATTCTAAGCTCTACCTAACCGAAGCCTTTTCAGGATCCCTCGCTTGTTCTTGGTCTAGAAACAAATATACAATAACCAAAATCAATCTTTATGGCCTACAAATTACCCGGATTATGCAAAATCCCAAATCCCAGACCAACCATGATCATTCCACCCATTCTCAGGTTTTCCCACCATTAATTCACCTAAATTCATCATTTTTGCGGATACCTTTAGAGAATTATAGCTAAATGATCATCACCTATTATCAATAATCAAGAACCAAGAACTCTAGCACCCTAGAATCTTTTTTTTCCACAAATTATACCATCCCTAGGTCATTCCAAACATTTCCCAAAGTTCACCCGTAGCAATTCTATAGCGTAGGAAAGATAGTACGGAGTTTGGGAAGTAGAATCCTTACCTTTAGGACGAAAAATGGTGAAAATGGATGAAAATCGCCCAAAATTGCCTTTTCTTTCTCCCAAAATGTGTTGAAGAAAAATGAACTGTTTTGGGGAAGTTTCTGCTTTAAATCTCATCATTCTCCTCTATATCGGTCCACTCTGCTATAGCAGTACTCCCGTAGCAGAGTCAACAGCTATGGCAGAGGCTGACCGACGTTAATTTCCGCTATAGCGGTAATTCCTCCGCTATAGCGAAGGTTGCTATGGCGGTGAGTGGTTGACACAGGATAGAAAGTCATAAATCCACTCAAACTTGGCTATTTTACAACACACATATTTTTCCAATATCCCAAAATAACCCCTTCACTTCAACCTTGATTCTGGGAGTTCCACTTACCCTAATTTGATTCTGAAAAGTCTCTCAGACTCCTTTATGTCTTAGCTAAATGGAAAACTAGTTCAAAACTAGATAAATTACCCAATACTTACCCGAATTGCCCTATCTTATACCTTGCTCCAAAACCAGCTGAGACTAGCCTAGCCCAAAATTTTCCACTCCCAAACCCAAAAGTTTTCCAACTCAAAAACTTGGCACAAAAAGTTTACCCGTAATGATGTACTCAGTCATTACAACAGATACCAATTTACCTATCGTTCATCCCCGAATGATCCAACCCAAAATTATGAAAATAAGAAAGGAAAGTGTAGTACCTGAATCCTCAAACAAGTGAGGGTACTTGTTCCGCATGTCCTTATCGGTTTGCCAAGTGGCTTCCTCAACCGAATGATGCTTCCATTGAACCTTTACCATATTGATCACCTTCGTCCTTAATTTTTGGACATCTCAATCAAAAATCAAAATTGGTTCCTCTTCATAGCGAAGATCCTTAGCAAATAACAATTCATCCCACTTGATGATGTAGTCCCCATCCCATGGTATCGCTTTAGCATGGATATATGAAACACCATATGGACACCCAACAAACTGGGCAGCAATGCTAATCGGTAAGCCACTGGCCTTACATTCTCAAGAACCTCGAATGGACTGATGAACCGAGGGCTGAGCTTGTCCTTTTTACCAAAACACATAACCCCCTTCATTGGTGATACCTTCAATAGTACTTTTTCACCAATCTGGAAATCCATATACCTGACCTTGTGATCAGCATATTCCTTCTGCCTGCTTTGGGCCACTAGAAACTTGGTCTGAATGCTTCTCACCTTTTCTTATGCTTCCCTTACGAACTCCACGCCCAAAGGCTTTACATCGCCTTCCTCAAACCACCTATAGGTGACCTATAACTCTTCTCATACAGTGCCTTGAATGGGGCCATGTAGATACTGGAGTGGTAGCTATTATTTTATGAGAACTCATACAACGGTAGAAATTGGTCCCAATGACCTCGGAAGCCAATATCACATGCTCTTCGCATGTCTTCCAATACCTGAATCATTCTATCTGACTGACCATCAGTCTGAGGATGGAAGGCTATACTAAAAGTGAGCTGTGTACCCAACTCTCTATGTAACTTACACCAAAACTTAGAGGTACACTGCGTACCCCTATCTGAAATGATAGACAGTGGTACCTTATGCAATCTCACAATCTCTTTCACGTATATCTTAGCCAATTGCTGCGAATTGAAATTGTCACACACCAAGGCTACCCTCTAGATGCAACACAGTGCTTAGTGTCACAAGTGACCCCAAGCTAATTAATGGCATGGCATATCTATGAAAATAAGCAAATTAAGATAAAATCACTATGCGGAAGCTAAAATAGTATTAATATTTGAAAATGAGAAGAACCCAAAAGTCTGTATATAAATAGTATAGTGTTAGCTAAAAGTAACACCAACATCTAATGAGTCTAATCTAGGTCTGAAAGCCATCTAACTAAGATAGGAGTTTCTGGGACATGCCCCAGCTAACTCTAACAAAATCTGAAACTAGAAATAAGTACTGAAATAAAGCATGTCTATTGTCCTAGAACTAATGAGGACTAACTACTGAGCTGCTGAGTATGGACCAGAAGTCAAACTATGCGCATTTAGGATACTGAGTGCCTGGACATACATCATAAAATGATATAGCACAAAAGTATGCGTTAGTACTCTGAATGTACTGAGTATGCAGGATATATGCTAAGCTGGACAATATAAAGCTGCTCATGAAATAAACATGTTGCAAATAAACTGAGAGTTGAACTTAATGCAATGACCAAGTTTGAATCATGATATAACATGCTGAAATGAATACTAATAATACATCTGCTGGATACAAGGTCAATGCAAATAAGAGTCTGATTGTAGGAGACACTACTAACCGACATACCCCAACCTGAGCTAGTTGTGGGGCCAACCTGTAACCCTGGATGGAAGGGTGTTCATACCTTGCCAAGGGTACAAACAAGTCTAACGTGGATCCACTACTGATGTCCACAAGGGACAAGGGTGTCAAGCCTAATCTAACGGGTGACCCCCTTTAGAACCTACGGTGGCGCCGTAGTTCTGGAACACAGGGATTGCTACTAAAGGTCTCAGCCTAAATGATGGGTGAGCCTTCATCCCTTAGTTCACTCGGTGGTAAGTTTACTCCCAACTGAATATAAGCAACGAATGCAAACTGAAGTGCTGGATACCTCAAAGTACTGATATAATCTGAGAATGCACATAAAATATACTGAAGGATATGACATTCAAATTCTGGAATCTGATTACACGACCGAGCTACCTAACAAGTATAATTTGTGAAGTACTGGAAGTTATAACAATTTAGGGTTCTGAATTCTGTACATCAACTATACTAATTTCCCAAGAAACATGTGATTAATACCGTAAGAACTGTAGGAACTGAATTACATTGATTCCCTAAGGATGTAGAACCCTAGGTCTGAAACATGCTGGGGGAAAACTGAAGATTCTGTTGAATCTAGGGACCTAATGGGTGAAAGGAACCCGCTAGTGAAATCCTAAATACCTGAGTGAAGATTCCACGGTTGAATCTTTGGATTCTGATAGGAACTTGGAGGAAACCCCTTTTTGCCTTGTTCTTGAGAGAGAGCGTTCTGTTCTTGAGAGATTTGCTAAGTATGAGTGATTGAGGAGTAATGAGGGAAAAATAGAGTTAAAATCCCTTAATTACCCCTAAAATGACTTAGAATCAGAATTAAAATAATTGGGAAAAGATCGGACTGCCCCCACTTAAGGCTAGAATTTTTCTAGAGAAATCTCCACCGGACAGGCTGCTCGACGGGAGTCAAACCTGTGATGGCCCATTGGCCCTAGCGTCGGAATAGGGAAGGAGGGGGTCAGTACCCTGGACGGTTCCCACGGGCAACACCCATGACCCGTCACCTCAACAACATCCGTGGCGTGAACCCGTTGGGGCAAAGATGGCTGGGTCTGGAAGGCTGAATCTTTCTCACGAGCTACCCGATGACCCGTCAGACTGCCAATGCCCGTCGGGTCCCTCTTCTGACTGGAGCCGGCTGAAACCCAACTCTGGTCCCTTCCCATGGGCACCTTGATGGGACGTCGTGTCCACGACTCTCATGGGCCAGCCCGTGAGGCTTTACCTGGGTTAGGTTCTGGGTTTTAGAAGCTAGTTCAAATTCTGGGGTGTTACAATATCTCCCCCCTTGGGATCATTCTTCCTCGAATGAAGACAAAGCAAGTTAAGTTTTGAAGGGAAGAGCTGCAATCCTTACTAACTGAGTACTATAAACCAATATCTAACTGAACCGAGTTCTATGAATATGCAAAGAAAACTGATGAAACAAGGTACTGGGGCTGAATTACACAAGAGTAAACTGAGAGACTAAAGAGGAACTATTACCTCAAGCTGAAACTGAATTGGAGGGAAATAGGTGAGGGTACTTGGACATCATGGCTGCTTCTGCTTCCCAAGTAGCTACCTCTATGGACTGATTCCTCCACAAAACCTTAACTGAAGTGACTTCCTTATTCCTCAACCTACGAACCTAATGGTCAAGAATCTTGATTGGAACCTCCTCATAAGTGAGGCTATCCTTCAGAGCCACACTCTCTAAAGGTACTATCGAGGTCGGATCACCCACATACTTCTTCAACAAGGAAATGTGAAAGACTGGATGAACCGCTACTAGTTCTGCTGGCAACTCTAACTCATAAGACACATTACCAACCCTTTTAAAGATTTTGTAAGGACCTACAAATCTGGGACTGAGCTTCCCTTTAATGAAAAATCTCATTACACCCTTCATGGGTGACACTTTCAGAAAAAACCCAATCATCGATTTCAAACTCTAAGTCTCTTCTCCTAACATCTGCATAGGACTTTTGATGACTCTAAGTTGTCTTTATCCTATCTCTGATGAGCTGAACATTCTCCATAGCCTCATGTACCGAATCTGTCCCAATTAAAGCTGCTTCACCTACTTCGAACCAACTAACAAGTGACTTACATCTATGCCTATAGAGGGCCTCATATTGGGCCATCTGTATACTTGAATGAAAGTTGTTATTGTAGGAAAACTCTATGAGAGGTAGATGATCATCCCAACCACCCTTAAAATCGATCACACAAGCTCTCCACATATCTTCCAAGGTCTGAATGGTACGCTCAGCCTGACCATCCATCTGTGGGTGAAATGTTATACTGAGGTTCACGTGAGTACCAAGACCTTTCTGGAAGTATCTCCAGAAATGAGATGTAAACTAAGGACCCCTATCTGAAATGATAGACAAGGGAACCTCATGCAACTTGACTATCTCATTGATGTAGAATCTGGCATAATCTTCCACTGTATATGTAGTCTTGACAGCCAAGGAGTGAGACAATTTAGTGACTCTGTCCACTATCACCCAAATGGAATCATGCTGCCTGCGAGTACGGGGTAGACCCGTTATGAAATCCATGTTAACCACTTCCCACTTCCAAGTAGGAATGCTAATCTCCTGAGTTACACCTCATGGTTTCTGATGTTCTACTTTTACCTGCTGATAGTTGGGGCACTTAGCCGTAAAATCTGTGATGTCCCTCTTCATGCCGTTCCATCAATAGACTTCCCGTAGATCACGATATCTTAGTGTCACCTGGATGGATGGAATATCTGGGATTATGGGCTTCTGAAAGGATCTGCTGTCTCAACTCACCCACCTTAGGAACACATAAGTGACACTGATAACGGAGTACACCATCTCCTCCTTGGGAGAAAACCTCTACTCTTTGCTGATGAACTGCACCTTCAGCTGAAGAAGTATGGGATCACTATCTTGCTTCTCCTTAACTTCAGCTACCAAAGAAAATTTTTACCCATTATGAACTATCACACCACCATCTATCGTGTCTATAAGGAAAACTCCTAGGCGATCAAGCCAATGAACATCTCTGACCAGTTCTCTTGTCTCTTCCTCAACATGAGATACGCTACCCATAGATAGTCTACTGAGAGCATCAACAAATATATTGGCCTTCCCTGGATGGTAGAGCACATTCATATCATAATCCTTAAGGAACTCAAGCCATCTCCTATGATGAAGGTTCAACTCTTTCTGGGTGAACACATACTGAAGGCTCTTGTGATCTGTGAATACATCAACATGAACACCATATAGATAGTGCCTCTAAATTTTTAGGGCAAACACAACTGCTGCAAGCTCGAGGTCATGAGTCGGGTAGTTCTTCTCATGGGCATAAGCTATGACCTTACCCTGTTGCATCAAAACACAACCCAAGCCGACTCTGTATGTATCACAATAAACCATGTAACCGTCTGCTGGTAGGGTAAAAACAGGAGCTGTAGTCAACCTGGTCTTTAGTTCTAAGAAACTCTTCTCACACTCCTCTGACCACTGAAACTTGACCTTTTTCTGAGTCAACTTGGTCAATGGGGCAACTATGGATGAAAATCCTTCCACGAACCTGCTTTAGTAACCAACCAAACCTAAGAAACTCCTGATGTATGTTGGAGAGGTGGGTCTGGGCTAGCCCTTTACTGCCTTAATTTTTCTGAGAATCAACTCATATGCCATCACTGGACACCATATGACCAAGGAAAGCAATTGACTATAACCAGAATCCACACTTGCTAAACTTAGCGAATAGCTGGCGATCCTTGAGGGTCTGGAGAACAACCCTCAAATGAGTCGCATGCTCCTCTTAATTTCTAGAGTAAACAAGGATATCATTAATGAAGACGATGATGAACAAGTCCAAATACTATTTGAACACCCTGTTCATTAAGTCCCTGAAAGCTACAGGAGCATTGGTTAGTCCAAAAGACATAACAACAAATTCATAGTGACCATACCGAGTTCTTAAGGTTGTCTTCTGATGTCATTATCTCTGACTCTGAGCTAATGATAGCCAGATCTGAGGTCTAACTTGGAAAAATAACTAGCGCCTTGAAGCTGGTCGAACGAGTCATCAATCCTGGGGATGGAATATTTATTCTTGATTGTGACTTTGTTCAACTGATGGTAGTCAATGCACATCCTGAGGGAACCGTCCTTTTTGCGCACGAACAATACTGGAGAACCCCATGGAGAGATGTTGGGTCTGATAAAGCCCTTATCTAGCATGTCCTTTTGTTGTTCTTTCAATTCCTTAAGCTCAGCTGGAGCCATTCTCTAGGGAGGAATCAAAATAGGCTAGGTATCTGGAAGGAGATCAATTTCGAAGTCAATTTCCCTTTCGGGAGGAACCTCCGGGAAGACCTTTTGGGAACACTTAGGAAAACTCATTCACCACTGGGACAGACTCTAGAGTTGGGGCCTCGAAGTTTGAATCCCTAACGTGAATAAGGTGATAGATATATCCTTTAGAGATCATTTTTCTGGCCTTAAGGTAGGAGATGAAATGACCTATAGGCACTGAGTTACTACCCTTCAACTCTAGGAATGGCTCGTTAGGGAACTGAAACCGAACAATCCTAGTTCTACAATCGCCTAAGGCATAACATGAATGTAACTAATCCATGCCTAGAATGATGTTGAAGTCTACCATTTCTAACTCTACAAGATCTGCTGAGGTGACTTTCTGGGAAACTATGACTGGGCAATTTCTGTATACTTGTCTAGCTATAACTGGGTCACCAACTGGAGTAGAGACTTAGAAGGGTTCTAGAAGGGTTTCTGGACTTGTATCAAAATTTACTGTTATATTATAAAGTAAAGTGTATCCCCTGGATCTAACAATGCATAAACATTAGTAATAAAGACTCATAACATATCCGTGACCACATCAGGAGAGTCCGCCTGATCCAATTGAGCCTGAAGAGGATACAACCTATTCTGGTGCTGACCACCACCTGTACTAGATGAGGAACCCTGCTGACTAGGGCGACCTACTGGAGCTGCTGTAGAGCTGGCTTGATTCTGCAAACGAGTGTCCCTGCCCTTCTGAGAATTTTCAGGGCACTATCTCATACTGTGGCCTAGCTTACCACACCCAAAGCAATTTCCACTACCCGCTAGGCACTTACCCTGGTGGTTCCTACCATACTTTTTGCACACTGGGTTAGTGCGCCCACTAGTAACTGTACCTTGGGACTTAGAGCCAGACGCTCTATCTCGTCTATCTTTCTTGAACTTAGGCACTAAGGCACTAGCATATGATGGAGCTAGAGCTGAATTCTTCTGGCGATAATAAGAGCGGTTGCCACCCTCCAACCTCTGCTGAGAGTAGCTATACTCACTTGTCCTAGTCCTCTTAGCATCACCTCCCCTTTCCTTGATCTTTTCCTCCTCCATCTGTTGAGCATAAATAACCAAACTGGAGCAGTCCATTTCTTTCACGAGCATTGCAGACTTGCATTCCTTGACTACATAATCAGACATGCTGGATATGCACTTGCTCATATGATCTCTAGGGTCATCTACTATTGCCAGGGCATTCTTAGATAGCTGAGTGAACTTCAGAGCATAATTCTTCATGCACCTGTCATCCTGCCTCAGATTGATGAACTCTTGAACCTTGGCTTCCCTGATCTCTAGTGGGAAGAACCGGTCCAGAAATGCAGTCTTTAAAAGATCCCAGGTCACTGATCCTGTATTGGCACAACGCGATTCCTTCCCCTGCTGGTACCAAATATATGTTACCCTTTTCAGCAGATAGGCAGCTAAGTCTTCACTTTCCACTGGGGTGACACCCATAACGTTTGTCACCTTCTAAATATCCTCTAGAAACTCTTTGGGGTCTTCCTCTGACTTAGACCCATGAAATTCCAGAGGGTTCATCCGAGTGATGTCCTGGATTCTGGCAGCAGCAGTGTTGACTTGAGGCAGTGCTGGAGCCACAGCCTACTGGTTGACCTGGGCGGTCATGGACTGAGCAAGTACATGAAAAGCAGCCCTGAATTCGGAATGCATAACCTGCTCATTCAATGGGCCTACTGGAACTGCTGATGCCAGCTGGTTCCTAGTGTTCACTCTTCTGGGAGGTATTTTTCTGAAATGCGAGGAGAATGAGTTAGAATAGAGGAGAATTTAAATAGAGTTTATACTCTATAGCATGAACTGGAAAAGAAAGAGGGGAAATTATTCCTAATGACGTCTCACAGCTTCTCCCCCATAAGTATGGCACGCTTCACACTCATGAGGAAGACTCTACTTGATGCGGCTTTCAGACACCCTAGGACACTTGAACCTGATGCTCTGCTGCCAAGTTTGTCATACCCCAAGGCTACCCCCTAGACGCAACACGGTGCTTAGTGTCACAAGTGACCCTAAGCTAACCCATGACATGGCATATCTATGAAAATAAGCAATTTAAGATAAACCACTATGCGAAAGATAAAATAGTATTAATATCTGAAAACGGGAAGAACCCAAAAGTCTGTATATAAATAGTATAGTGTTAGCTGAAAGTAACACCAACATCTGCTGAGTCTAATCTAGGTCTGAAAGCCATCTAACTGAAATAGGAGTTGCTGGGACATGCCCCATCTAACTCTAACAAAATCTGAAACTAGAAATAAGTACTGAAATAAAGCATGTCTATTATCCTCAAACTAATGAGGACTCACCACTGAGCTACTGATTATGAACCAGAAGTCAAACTATGCGTGATTTGGGTACTGAGTGCCTGGACCTACATCATAAAATGATGTAGCACAAAAGTATGCGTCAGTACTTTGAATGTACTGAGCATGCATGATATATGCTAAGCTAGACAATATAAAGCTGATCATGAAATAAACATGCTGCAAATAAACTGAGAGCTGAACTGAATGCAATGAACAAGTATGAATCATGATATAACATGCTGAACTGAATACTGATAATACATTTGCTTGATACAAGGTCAATGCAAATAAGAGTCTGACTGTGAGAGACACTACTAACTGACATACCCCAAGCTGAGCTAGCTATGGGGCCAACCTATAACCCTGGATAGAAGAGTGTTCATACCTTGCCAAGGGTACGAAAAAGTCTGACGTGGATCTACTACTGATGTCCACAAGGGACAAGGGTGTCAAGCCTAATATGATGGGTGACCCCCTTTAGAACCTACGGTGGCACCGTAGATATGGAACTTAGGGATTGCTACTAAAGGTTTCAGCCTAAACTGACGGGTGAGCCTTCATCCCTTAGTTCACTTGATGCTAAGTTTACTCCCAACTGAATATAAGCAACGAATGCAAACTGAAGTGCTGGATAGCTCAATATACAGATATAATCTGAGAATACACATAAACATACTAAAGGATATGACTTCCAAATTCTGGAATTTGATTACCTGACTGAGCCTGCCTAACAAGTATAATTTGTGAAGTATTGGAAGTTATAACAAGTTAGGGTTCTGAATTTTGTACATGAACTATACTAATTTCCCAAGAAACATGTGATTTATACCGTAAGAACTTTAGGAACTGAATTACATTAATTTCCTAAGGATGTAGAACCCTAAGTCTCAACATGCTGGGGGAATACTGAAGATTCTCTGGATTCTAGGGACCTAATGGGTGAAAGGAACCCACTAGTGAAATCCCTCATACCTGAGTGAAGATTCCACGATTGAATCTTTGGATTATGAGAGGAACTTGAAGGAAACCCCTTTTTTGCCTTGTTCTTGAGAGAGAGCATTTTGTTCTTGAGAGATTTGCTAAGTATGAGTGATTGAGGAGTAATGAGGTAAATATAGAGTTAAGATCCTTTAATTACCCCCAAAATGACTTAGAATTGGAATTAAAATAATTGGGAAAAGACCGGACTGCTCCCATTTAAGGCTGGAATTTTTCTGGTGAAATATCCGTCGGACGGGCTGCCCGACAGGCGTCGGACCTGTGATGGCCCATAGGACCTGGTATCAGAATGGGGAAGGAGGGGGTCGGTCCCCTATATGGTTCACACGGGCAACACGCATGACCTATCACCTCGGCAATGCCTGTGGTGTGAACCCATCGGGGCAAAGATGGTTGGGTTTGGGCGGCTGGCCCTTTCTCAAGGGCTGCCCGACGTCCCGTCAGACTTACGACGCCCATTGGGTACCTCCTCTGACTGAAGCTGGCTGAAACCCAACTCTTGGTCCCTTCCCACGGGCACCCTAACAGGTCGTCGTGTCCACGATGCCCATGGGCTGGCCTGTGAGGCTTGACCAGGGTTAGGTTCTGAGTTTTAGAAGCTGGTTTAAATTGTGGGGTGTTACAAAAATCTACCTTGACTGAAATAAAATGAGCTGACTTGGTCAGCCTATCAACAATGACCCAAATAGAGTCATACTTCCCCAAAGTCTTGGGAAGACCCACCATGAAATCCATGGCTATTCTCTCCCACTTCCACTATGGAATGGGCATTCTCTGAAGTAGTCTTGTATGTATTTGGTGCTCATACTTTACCTTCTGGCAATTCTGACACCTGAACATAAAATCAGCTATGTCCCTTTTCATTCCGGGCCACCAGTAAAGCTGTCTCAAATTCTTGTACATCTTGGTTACGCCTGGATGAACTGAATACCGCAAATCATGAGCCTCTGCTAACACTTTCTGAATGATGTCGTCAATCCAAGGCACATAAATCTTTCTGATGAAATTTAACATATCGCTCGAATCCAATATGGCATTCCCAGACTCTCCGAATATTGCCTTGCTCTGAAGCCTACTCAACTGCGAATCCTGAGACTCTTTGGCCTTTATCTCCTCTATGAATGTGGATTTGACCTCAATACTGGCCAATACCCTACCTTGTTCAGAAATACCCAAGTGCATGAACTTAGATTCCAATGCCTGAATCTCCTTAGGTAGTGGTCATTTGGACACCCCCAAATAAGCCAAACTGCCCATGCTAACTGTCTTCCGGCTCAATGCGTCTGCCACCACATTAGCCTTACTCGGATAGTACTGAATGGTCACATTATAGTCTTTTAACAACTTCATCCACCTTCTATGACTCAGGTTCAAGTCTTTCTGAGTGAAGACAGGTTGCAAGCTGCGATGGTCAGTAAATACCTCACACTTGATACCATAGAGATAATGTCTCCAAATTTTGAGTGCAAACACCACCGCTGCCAACTCCAAATAGTGACTCAGATGGTTTCTCTCATGAACCTTCAACTGCCTAGAAGCAGAGGCTATCACATTCCTATCCTGTACCAACACAGCACCCAAACAAGAATGTGAAGCATCACAATAAACAATAAAGTCCTTACCTTCGACCGGCAAAGACAAAACAGAAGCCGTGGTCAGAAGTGTCTTGAGCTTTTGGAAGCTCTCCATGCACTTGTTGGGCCACACAAATGGTACGTCTTTGTGTGTCAGCCTTGTCAGGTGAGTAGAAAATAGATGTAAAATTCTTGACAAACCTCCGATAGTAACCTGCGAGTCCAACAAAACTCCTCACCTCAGTCACAGAGCTAGGCCGGACCCAATTCTTGACTGCCTTAATTTTATGGGGATCTACCATCACCCTCTTTTTTGACACTACATGCCCTAAGAATGCGACTGAAATCAACCAAAACTCACACTTGGAGAACTTCGCATAAAGCTTTTGGGGTCTCAATATATCTAACACTATACATATATGTCTAGCATGCTCCTCCCTACACTTGGAGTAGATCAAAATATCATCAATAGAGACAATGACGAATGAATCCAAGTAAGACTTAAACACCCCATTCATCAAACTTATGAATGCCGCCGGCGCATTAGTCAACCCAAACGACATCACTAAGAACTCGTAATGCCCATACCGAGTCTAAAAAGTAGTCTTAAGAATGTCTTCGGGATTAATCTTCAACTGAAGATACCCTGACCTCAAGTCGATTTTTGAGAACACAGATGCACCCTGTAACTGGTCAAACAGATCATCAATATGGGGTAAAGAATACTCATTCCGGATGGTAACCTTGTTTAACTGCCTGTAGTCTATGCATATCCGCATACTACCATCCTCTTTCTTCACAAACAATATCGAAGCACCCCAAGGTGAAGTACTGGGATGGATTAATTCCTTGTCTAGGAGTTCCTGAAGTTGAGTCTTAAGTTCCCTTAACTCTGCTGGAGCCATACAATATGAAGGAATAGAAATTGGACAAGTGCCCGGCTCAAAGTTTATATAAAAATTGATATCCCTTTTCGGAGGCATACCTGGAAAATTTGCTGGAAACACCTCTCAAAACTCTTAAACAACCAGAACTGACTCAATCGAGGGGGATTCCACACTATCATCCTGGAGATGAGACAAAAAGGACAGACACCCTCTCCGCACTAGCTTCCTATCCCGAACAAACAATATTATTTTGGCTAGCTTAGGCCTGTACACACCTTCCCACTCTAGCCTATCCTTACCCGAAACCTCTAGAGCCACAATCTTGGTATTACAATTCAACACAACATAATAATAAGGGGATAACCAGGTCATGCTCAAAATGACATCCAAGTCTACCATATCCAGAATTACCAAGTCTACCCAAGTATGGAAACCTACAAAAATTACAGGACAAGCACGATAAACATGAGTCACAATCACAGACTCTCCAACCGGGGTAGGGATATAGATAGGTAAATCAAGGATATCACAAATCAAGTCCAGACCCATAGAAAAATTCACAGACACATAAGAGTAGGTATAACCTTGGTCAAAAAGTACCAAAGCCATCCTATCACAGACAAGAATTGTACATGTGATCACTGCATCTGATGCTCTGCCTCAAACATCCCTGGAAAACCATAACATTAAGCCTGATCATCAATATGGGCAACTTCCTTGGTCGGCTGCACCGCACCCCTGCCCGTGCCGCCATTCCCTCTGTCTCTTCGATCTCCCTTAAAGTTACCTCACCCACCCTATGGATAACCTCTAGTATGACCACCTCAACCTTCCGGAACCACAGCTTTAGACTGCTGCTGGACCTAATTACCAGTCTGCCTGTGAGGGCCTCCCTCTTAATGTGGCCCAGATCACCATAATGGAAGAAACCAAGATCAAGTATAGGCCTACTGGCAGATGTGTAAGAAGCTCCCTGGCCTCTAGGAGCTGAAATTTGTTGATTAGCCCCCGGACGACCACCTGTAGTATCTGGCAGAGCTGACTAAAAGGGATGGGATGAATATACCTTCTGATTATGGCCCCTGGAGTGCGAGCCACTGAAGTTCCTATCGTTCTGGGGCCTCTTGGCTAACACCTTATCTTGCCCCACCGGCTTGACCCCTTCTAGTTTCTTAACATAATTTGCTACCTCATTGAAGCCCTTCTCTTCTAAAGTCATGTGCACAAATAACACCTGTAAGTCCGTATTCAATCCCTTCACAAATAACTGAATCTGTTTCTCCTCAGAACCCAACAACTGTGTAGCAAATCAAGAGAAGGCATGAAACTTGGCCTCATAAGTAGAGACCGACATATTACCTTGTTCCAGAGCTAGAAACTCATCCTTCTTGCGATCTCTCAAAGTACAAGGCATGTACTTCTCCAAGAAGAGAGCGTGAAACTACTCCCAAGTCAGTGAGGGAAAAATAGATGACCGACATCCCATATGAGACCTCCACTACTACTTAGTATCGCCTTGTAGCTGAAAGGTGACAAACTCAACCCCATGCTATTGCACAATGCCTAGATTGTGCAGCCTCTCATGACAATCCAATATAAATTCATAAGTATCTTGCTTCTCGGTGCCCTGAAATATAGGAGGTTTTGGATTCAGAAATTTAGTCAACATCTCATGCTCATTCCCTGTCATAAGTGAACCCATCATTGGTCAAAAAAAGTCATTTGTGCCTGACGCTGCATTCATTCTAGGAGCTGTAGTAACTGCTAGCTGAGTATCCGAAACCTGATCTGCAATACCCATGAGGGTGACTACCGCACCAACCATACCACTTAAAAAGGACCACACCTGCTGAAAGGCTTTGGGTGTGATAGGGGGAAGGCCTGTACCTCCAACTGGTGCTGCCTCCGCCTGCTCCACACCCTCCTCAATCGCAACCTCGGCTTCTTTGATAACTTGTTCCTGAGGTGGGGGAGGGGTTGCTTCTCGCTCTCCTGCCTCTGCTTGAGCTTCACCTCTGGCATGTGTTGCTCTACTTTAGCCCCTTCCCCTGCCCCTCTCTTTGACAGCCGGGCCCGCTGCTGGGACCACTGGTCTTGCTCTGTTGTTCCTGGTGTTAACCATCTACGGACAGAAAAGTGAACAAAGTCAGATACCATTTTGTATCACTAGATAGCAATTGGAATCAAGTTATAGCTCGAAGGAAGAAAGAAGAGATAGTTTTTCTAAAGTTCTATAGCCTCTCAAAAAAAAAGTACGAACATCTCCACACTGTTCTGTAAGACTCTACTAGAACTATTTTGGTACGACAAGATCAATGAACCTAGGGCTCTGATACCATATTTTTCATGACCTAGACCACCGTGAGTGGCACCCACCCAACCCTCGAGTGAGCGAACCCTCAATGACCCTGAACTTAACCGTTCTAACAGCTCAAAACCAGTGTTTAAGAAAATAAACTAGCAATAATTAACCAAAATCAACACTATATAAATAAACCAGCGGAAATCCCTCCCTAGAACCTGAAGGTTATCATACCAAAACAGTACCAAAATCTAGAATACGGGGATGCAACCCCAAACTAAGCAAGAGTCTAAGCCCGAAACAAGTGGGATATAACTGAAAATGAAAGAGATCAATGTAGCTCGACCGAAATGGCTTACCCTTGATGTCTGGAAATACTGGGTCTACAAGTGAGGTTGTGTGTCAGCCGTTGGAAGATTTTTTGTACTCACAAAAAGACAAGCAAGTTCAAAATCAGTACACAACCACTGTGTACTAGTAGGATCATCAGCCAGTTCCAAATAACCAGTATATGAACTGTACAAAAGTCAAGTAGAAGTATAGAAAACATGTAAACAAGACAACAAGTATCCCTAGACTACAAGTCTCTTCCTATCTAGTCCCCGCATGTAACCCACTTCATAACCATGATCAACAATCAACAATAAACAATCACCATTAAATATGCCATTTTACATAGCCCGGACCTACCCTGGGATCCCTCTAAACAACACCTAAATGTTAACATGCAACCCGGTCTACACTAAGACCAAACTCAGGAATCAATACAATGATAACCCAACCTCTCAAGGACCATATGCACAATCAGAAATCATAAACACAACCCGGTCTACTCAGGGAACCATTAATAAAAAATACAGCAATATAATAAAGTAAACTCATACCAGGCATGGTACTCGAGCCAACCAGTTAGTATCCCGTACCAGGTGTGGTACCCAAACCAATCATTAGTATTCCTATACAAGGCGTGGTATCCGAGCCAACTGAATGTCATACAAAATCCACAGTCACAAACAATGAACAATCAATACTTGTAAACCAACAAGCAATAACACCTAGTTCATTTCACAAGACTGAAAATAGGACTTTTGGAAATTCCTAAATCATTCCCTAAGAAATGCAAATCATACAAATACTTAGACAAAAGTACACAAACCTACAATGCATACAGAAATCAATAACCATCACCTATCTCAAAATATTCTAAGCTCTACTCAACTGGAGCTTTCCCTTTTTCAGGATCCCTTGCTTTTTCTTGGTCTAGAAACAAATATACAATAACCAAAATCAATCTTTATGGCCTACAAATTATCTGAATTATGCAAAATCCCAAACCCCAGGTCAACCATGATCATTTCACTGATTCCTGGGTTTTCCCACCATTAATTCACCTAAATTCATCATTTTTGCGGATACCTTTAGATAATTATGGCTAAATGATCATCACCTATTATCAATAATCAAGACCCAAGAATTCTAGCACGTTAGAGTCTCCATATTCCCCAAATTCTACCATCCCTAAGTCATTCTAAACCTTTCTCCAAGTTCACCCCTAGAAATTATATCGAGTAGGAAAGATTGTATGGAGTTTGGGGAGTAGAATCCTTACCTTTAGGACAAAAAATGGTGAAAAATGGATGAAAATTGCCCAAAATTGTGTTGCCTTTCTCCCAAAACGTGTTGAAGAAAACTGAACTGTTTTGGGGAAGTTTCTGCCTTAAATCCCATTGCGCTCCGCTATAGAAATCCGCTTCGCTATAGCGGTACCGCCATAGCAGAATCAACCACCATGGCAGAGGCTGACCGATTGACTTTCGCTATAGCAATAATTCCTCCGCTATATCATAGGTCGCTATAACTTGGCCATTTTATAACACACTTATTTTTCTAACATCCCAGAACAATCCCTTCACGTCAACCTCGATTACAGGAGTTCCACTTACCCGAATTCAATTCCAAAAAGTCCCCCGGACTCCTTTATGTCTTAGCTAAATGGAAAACTAGCTCAAAATTAGATATGTTACCAATTCTTACCCGGATTGACCTAGACCATACCTCACTCTAAAATCGATCGAGACTAACCTAACCTAGAATTTTCAACTCACAAACTCGGAAGTTTTTTGACTCAAAACTTGGCATGAAAAGTTTACTCGTAATGATGGACTCGATCATTACAACTATTCACTCCCTTGCTTCTCTCAATCTTTTGTATCTCATTTTCAACCTTGGGAGTGGAATATGCTCCTAGAGCTCTATTTGAATCCTTGAAGTTCTTGGGGTCAAATGGTACCCTTGCAACACTTGAAGTGTATCTCCTCCCTTCATAGGAAATCATATTGGATGTTGGTCTTGAACTTCTTACTTTGGTTGTGGTCAAGATTGGTTGACTTCTAGATTCATCTACTTCTCGTTGCAAAGGCCTAAAGCCATACTGTTCCCTACCCATCCCAATTTGATATTGACCCATCCTTTAATTATATTCAAACTTTTTGTTTTTCAACCAAGGATATCCAAACCATAAATGATAACCTTTCAAAGGGTAGACCTTGCACCACACAACTTCCTTGTAATTCCTTTTGGTGATAAGAACTCTTGCCGACTTTAAAATCCATACTCCATTATATTTATATGGTCTCTTTATATCGAAACATGGGATTCCCAATTGTTCCACCAATGTTGGACAAATACAATTAGCATCACTAAGATCCACATGAAGTGTATAACCTCCAAACCCACTGATATCTACTATGAATTTTCTCAACTTCTTCCTCTTACCATTTTCTTCATAGTAGTATCCTAAGGAATATTCTTGAGGAGCCAAAGAATACCTTCCCTTCTGCCCGAATTCATTTTCAACATGCTCATATTGAAAACATGACTTATGGGCATTGAAATAAGAAGTATAAGTCATCATATTCCTAGAAGTTGGCAATGCACACTCTCTCTTCCTCATTGGATGACTTTGACTTGTACCAACATACCTACACACACCACTACGATTAGGATAAGAAGTACCATAAGACAAAGCATATGAATATACACTATCTTCATAGGCGTTCTCATTACAACTTCCATTTTCATAGAAACCTTCACCATAAGACTGATAAAGTATGTAGGAGGAAGAACTATACCTCAAGTCATCTTCATACTCATAGTTGATCGGGTGAGATCCCTCATATTCTCCATCACCATCATTGGAGTCATCACATGATTCTTCTACCCCACCAACTTCATCATAAGAGCCATGAGCACCATTTTCCTCATATTCACCTTCAGAATAGTAGCTCTCATATCCATATGGCTCATGATCATTGCTATTATTGTATCCTCCACAATCTCCATCTTATTATACTCATAGCCTCCATTGCTACAAGAATAGTCTCCCATGTCATCGTTATAAGGATTCAAATCTATGGATGACATAATTCTTTATAGATCCTTTGTACCTACAAAATGAACAAACAAGATTAGTAATAAAAACTCCTCACCTTTGCTTGTATTTTCACTCATTTGTGCTTGGCTAGCACCACTCAAATTATTTCACACTCTCTAGCCTTTTACCACTCTAGGATCCGGCCAAAGTTGCTATTCAATTCGATCAATCGCTGGCCAAGAGTCACAAATTAACCTTAAAGATAAACTGGATTTATTTTTTGGTTGAAAAATGGATAACTCAAAAAAAAATCCAACAGACTTGAACCAAGAAAATTAACAACGAAGCTAAACGAGAAAAGCGCAAGAAATAAGATGGCTCTAAAGAGAATCGGACACAAAGAATTTGAAAATATTTAGTAGGGTAATGTACTAATTAACATCAAGTTAGGAAGTCACAAAAATAAAATTAGAGGGATAAGAAACCAATGGACCAAGATTGCTTACCAAGAAATTTTGTTTGAAGAAGTTGGGATTGACTTCGTGTAGACATTTTTCAGGAAACAGGGAGGCGTTTCATTCAACCAAGGCAAAATATGGAGACATTTTGAGTTCTTGGAGACAAATATTCACAGTAACCAGATTGCCCAGGTCCAAATTTTTAATTCATGGAGACATTTCTTCACTGGCAGTAAAAATGTGGAGATATTTAACCAATTTTGTTGAGCCATTTGTTTTTGCATGGGGAAAATTCAACCATGTTTTAAAACATCTAGCCATTTTCTCAAGCCAAAATTTTTGGCTAAACAAAAATTCTGAAATTTTTAACTCTTTTGGTATCCTTTGGGCCCACTTTACCTGGTATTTACCCTTTTGGGATCAAAAATACCTTTTTGCTCTATTCCAATTGGGATTTTGGATCAAATATACCTTTTTTTTCTTCTTCTTCTTCACCAAGAACTTATGAAGATCTTCAAGAACTCAAAGAACACCACCAACAATTTCAAATCTTTAACCCTCTTCAAATTTTCACCAAATCACTCCAAATTTTAGGAATAGCTCCTCCTTGACCTAGAGAACCAACACCAATCCTTTTCAAGCTCGATTGCAACTAAAATCAACAAGACCCACTTAAATTTTCTTCAAACCTTATTTCTAACCTTTAAAACCCTTCCTTGGTAGATTATTCTCTACGATTCTAAATCACTGGAAACTTCGGATTTAGACTCAAAACATACTAGGGAACAAGGATCTAGTGTCAAAAATGACAAATCAAGAATAAAAAAATTCATATTTTTTTTTGAAGAGTTTTCATTTTTTTTGTTGAAAATATCAAATCCCAAGACTAGATTTGTAGAAATAAATCTATCCAACTCTTATACCAATTGATACAATATCGAATATACAAAAATAGAAACCTAACACTAAGGTCAAGAATTAAATATAAAGGATAGAAGGAAAGACACAAAATTAGAATCAAAGGTAACCAATACTATATTAAAGTAAGAACCTCCAATGAATGTCTAATAAGCACCAATCCTATAAAACGAGCAAGACACAAGAACAGAGCTAATAGGCAACCATGGTTATATCAAAACCAAGACCTCCTATTTAGAACACAAAACAAGCACCTATATTATCGATACACCCTCAAGAGGATTAATTTCCTCTAGCAAGCAATTCCATCAATATTATTTAGCAACAAAGATCATAACCTCAACTCTCACAAGAGTTTCACACATAATCTTAATAATCAAAATAGTCTACCTAATAAAATGATTAAGTGTAGTATTTATACTAAGCTAAGCTAAGGACTAAGACTAAGGATGGTTTTTATCCTTAATGAAATAAGGGCCTTATTAGTCTTCTTAGGTTTGAGGACTTATATTTTAAAAATAGCCTCTTTGCGCACATAGCCTTTTTTTCTCTCTCCTCCCTTGTACTTTCATTGGAGCAAGTTGTTGGCCTTAAAGGCTTAATCCCAAGCACCCTTCAAGCCTCTAAAAAGTGACTCAATGAAAATTTTATAAACTTCTTAGCTCGGCTTTGTGTGCAAGGTTTAGAGAAAACTCAATTTGCATCAGGTATGGTTCCTGAGGTGTTTTATCAGATTTTAGGTGAGTTTTTCATTTTGGAATCTTTTAAAATTGATATAATTAAATTTGGTCAATATTTGAAGATTTAGACATCATTTGAGAATTTCATCAGTTTTTGGGCTAGTAGCACTGTTGGTTCAGATCCCGAGGTATTCAAATGTGTTTTGAGTTGTTGGTTGGAAAGTTGGAAGTTTTTTCCTAGAGTTAACTTCAGTCTATATTCATTGATAATGATTTCCATTGGTGAATACGATGATTTCATTGAGTCTAAAATGTCAACTTTGGTCTAGTAGCATAGTTGATTTGTATTTGTGGGGTTTTGGGTGTTTTTTGACAGTCGATTCCGAGCTTGAGAGATTGGGGATTATTGTTGTTGTTGTTGTGTATGGTGTAGTAATACATGTGACCCTTGGCCTGTACTGGTGGAGCCTCTCCTATGGCTAAGGGGTTGCTCTAGTGATGATTAGCTGACTGGAGGTGGGCCGCTTTAGCGAGACCTTCCGTATCGGTCTCTTTGTGGCTTTGAGAAATCCCACTTCTGTGAGCTCTCCCCTGCAGAGACCTATTTGGCTAAAGGACCTCAGTGTTGTGGACCTTTCTCCATACCAGCATCCTTGCTCCTGCGAGCTTTTGTCTACTCTTGCGGGGATCCACTTGGCACATGGGATCTTCCACAATGGAAGATTTGTCACGCTTGCGATGGTGCACCTATGAACTTTTTCTCACTAGTGTGAGATTGTTGGGTTTAAACCAGTGACTATTCCTTTCTCACTCCATTTCTTTCTCACCTCATTTTTACAGCTCTAGAACTCAATTTTGGGCAATTTCAAAAGAGGTATTTGAGTTTTCTTCTTTGGTTAAGCTTCTTATACTACATTTATATAATTCCCAATGATTATTTCATGATTTCACCTTCAAATCTTGATTTTTCAACTTGGAATTTTGGAGTTTTTTTGGTAAAGTTAAACATTGACATTTTGATCATTTCAAACTCAATTTTAACCCCATTCTCAATGAAATTTCATGTTTAAACTCCTTAAATTTTGGGTAAATTGATTTTTCTAATAAAGTTCCAGTTTTGTTCTTGTGGACTTAGGGTTAACTTTGGTATTTGCTTTTTTGAACCCGATCTAGAACCTTAACAATATGAGTATCGTTGTACTCATGTTTACACATAGAACTTTATATTTGATATAGTGGTTGCGTTTGGAGGCTATTTGTAAAGGAAAAGCTCAAATGTGATTAAGTAGAGCCTTGTTGTTGTACTTCGAGGTAGGTTATGACTTAACTTTCTGTGAACTTTGCTTGAAGGCGGACATATCGTGTAAAACTTGCTATGGATTGGATGAAATATGTATTTGAGTAACAAATAAGTTGAATTATTATTGTGATGCCCAAATTGGGGCTTATAATTTGTAGGTAATAAAGAACTTAGATTCATGGATTGAGATTGAGGCTCGTAGCCAGTATTCATAAACTTATTGTGATTCTTAGATTTTAATCATATTTATGTAATTAGCTTGTTATTGCTTTGTGTGCATGCATATTTATTCACCTCATGGATCATTGAGCTGTATTAATGGAAACACTGATTTCAAAAGAAAATGAAATGCTTTTACTAATTTAGTCCGATGAATAATCCCAGACTTGAATGCGTGGTACTTTATTGATCTCAGTCTGATAGAGGATCCCAAATGGGGTATATGGACCTCGCTAGTCTCCAATGGGTCCCACTTTTGTAGTAAATCATTAGAGGGGGTGTATATTGGTAGACATTAGCCATTGTATTTCATCCCATATCATTGCATTTTATCATCATTTGTATTATTGTTTTTCTTGAGATATATCGTATTATTATTGATATTGAACTACTGGGACTTTTCAGCATACAAGGTTATTTTAGTATTCCTTATTTAGTATAGTATTGTTTAAGCTCAGTCAGCCTATGATGCCTACTGAGAACAAGTAGATCATACTCATCCCTAATTTTCTATATCCTTATGATGCATATCTTAGCATGAGCGGACAACGTGAGCCTTGATTCGTGCAGACTTTTGTGACTTTCAAGCTTCGATGAGCTCTTGCTTTCGAAGAGTTTTTCGCCTTTCTCTATCATTTTCTTTTGTCTTTTCTTACTTCTTCGACAATTTAATTTCATATTTTGGACATATTGTATTAGAGTCACTCATATACTTATGACTTCTGAGTCTTGGGAATGGATTGTACTTTGTATGGTTCTAGTATGAGTGGTTTTGAGACTTCGTATTTATCTATTTTGTTGTTTTCCTTAATTATTGTGTTTGGCTTACCTACCACGATTTGTAAGGAGGGGGGTAAATGCCTTCACAACCCTTTTGTTTTTGAATCATGACATCATAAAATAATTCTCTTCATAAAATCTCAAAAATCACTAGTACAAACTTCTAAAGATTCGAATACAATTTTGAAAACTCAAAAATATCTCAAAGAAAATGATAAGAATAAGAAAATATAGAAGGGATACAGGAGGGTTGTAGATTAGCTAAGCAACTACCTCATGATCTCAATAAGCCACTCTGATCATGTACTAAATCACTTTCCAGAGGTACTCAACTCAACACTTGAATAATAAGGTGCAAAAATAAATAAGCGTGAGTATGAATCAATGTGTACTCAACAAAATCATCGACTGGCTCAAATTCAAAGCAATAGAAAGGATCGATCCTAAAAACATTGTTCCGATACTCAGCAATTACTACTCATTTCACTAACACATATATGGACTAACAACTAATGTCATCAATAAAAAATATAGTTCAAGTCCAAATGCCTCAATCCATAGTCATGTCATAAATAGAATAATAAGGTAACTTTCACAGTTCACTGATTAAATTTCACATCAAAATAGAACAAGTCAAGTAAAATGATGCAATAGATGTATATGTATCCTACCTGGACAGAAATTTATATACACTTGCTATCTTGGTTAGCTGGACCCATTGGTGACTCGCGAGGTTTATATACCCACCTTGTACTAGACAAGCATTTACCTGGAAATACCCTTGATGGTCAACATCATGTACTAGATAACTATTTACCTAAAAATATCTTGGATGACTCTTTATTTGGATTTTTCCTTTTACTTCCTCAATTCCATGTCCATGATCATGAGATGCAATGCCAAAAATTCAATCAAATCCTTTACTAGACTAAATTATCAGTACAAACAATCATAATCAACCTAGAATAATAACAATATAATGGGACAATGAAAAAATAATCAAATGAGCAATTCATATGCTAACTTTCAAATATTCAAGTTTGGGAATGACTCAGTGACCAACACAAATACTGTCAAATGTTGACCTAGTTTGGGAACCATCATAACACTGATCTGAGCTCACATTCACCAAATGTTGATTGAAGTCAACTTTTAAGTTAGAAAGTTCTAAATTTTCATCCAAAGATTAAAAACTCACTCAAAAATACTTGAGACTCAAACCAAAGGTCCAACTAACAGAAAAATCACTTTTCGGAGCTAACAAATCTGTCGAAAATCCATTCAAAGCTCATCTTCCTCAAATGTTAATTTTGGTCAAGTATTTCAATTTTCAATCTTTCAAAATGAAAAACTTATCTAAATCCGATCCAACCACCTTTGGAATGGTGCCATGCACCCCCGCAGATCAAAATGTCACAATGAAGCTGCGAAAAAGGGTAAAATGATCAAAACACGCAAAATTTAAAAAAGACCATAAGAATCATTACATTTTTTTCTATTATATAGAAACATGAAAAGAGGACGATCAAGAGCATTATTGTAATTTCAATTGTTAAATGGTACAAATAGTAGTCAATAGTCATCTCAACAAAGAATTCCATTAGCCATTTCTTTCTCTAGCTCGTTTATGAGGCTGACAATATTTTTACTCTCAACTTTTTCAACCCCATTACTACTTACGAAGTACTTTATTTATGTGAAACACTTCAAATTTCGATAATCAAATAGTTTAATTTTGTTGTGAATTTTGTTTTAGATTTTTTTATTTTTAAAAAATAAAATGACATATTTAAAAACTACGTCAAAACTATTATAAGTCATTAATAATTGAAAATTTTAAAATATTTTAAAAATATAAAAATTACAATAAAAAAAAATCTTATTTGAATTTCAAAATTTAAAAGGTGCACATAAATTAGAATGGAGGGAGTAATATTTTAAATTTAAACGATAATATTATCTCATGTATTCATATGTACTTCCAATTAGTGGCGGAGCAAGTTAGGACTTTGGTGAAAAATTTCGTTGTTTATACATGGAAATTACCTTTATATTTATATAGTAAATGTGAAATTCTATTATTTTCTTCATGTGCTTACCTTTTTTATATTTTGGACCTCCTATGTGAAAATTCAGACTCCATCATTGCTTTCAATACTCCAAGCGTCTGAAATTATTATTTTTTGCCAATAAATGTTGTCATGCATGAACTTCTACTAGCAAATGTATAAAAATTATGCGGAATTAACTATGTAAATTATATATCAAAATATATTAGACACTAATTGTAATGACCCTTCCGGTCATTTATGCGTTTTTACCTTTTTTGTATTGTTAGAGCTCGCCTGTAGCGGTTTAAAGTCATTTATGGCTTGCTGGGACCGGTACTCTGATGCCCGAGCCGTCTGTTTGGCCTTTTTGGCCGTTCCTTATTTTAGAGCTTTAAACCTTGGAAATCATTGACTTCAGTCAATATTCTTGGTGAATGTGCTTGGAATTGAATTCCAATAGTTCTGTTAGCTCTGGAGCATGGACTTTGGTTTAGTGGGACCTTTGGTTGGGATCTAGGAGCTGTTCAGCTGGGAATTCTCTCTCATTCTGTATTTTCAAGTAGTTGGGCTTGCTTGGTTGACTTTGGTCAACATTTGGAGAAGACGACCTCGGATGGAAATTCCATCTACGCTGTTAGATCCGAAATGCTGAGTTTGTGTTAGTTAGTTGGTTTGTTTGCGTCCCGAGTTAGCCGAGCTCATTTTTGATATTTGATTGGTGTTAGCTAATGTTGACTTGGGTCAATATTCCTCCAAGATGACCTCGTATGGAAGTTTCATCGATTTTGTTGAGTCTAGAACATCGTTTCCACTCTATTAGCATTATTGGTTTTTTAGTATCGGTTTCCGATCGTGCCTGGAATGCCCCGTAGAGTTTTTAAGAAGTTGCAAAATTTTTACTGTTGCAGGTGCAGGCCTCAGGCCTTAATCGCGATCGCGTCCCCTTTTCCCCGTGATTGCGATGCAGTGCCTGGTCCCTTGCTCTTCGCAATCGTGATGTCACTTGTCACTACCGCGATAAAGCTTTCTCTTTGTTGTTCTTCGCGATCGCGTGGCTAGTTCTCGCGATTGCGATGGTCTAGCTAGTTTGTTCCTCGCGACCGCGAGGGGTCCCTTCGTGATCGCGATGAAGGACCCCTGGGTAGTATATAAGCCCCCCAACTTCGTATTCTTCACTCTAAAAACTGATTTCTCTATTAATAATGGCTCCAATATCGTCTAAGAACTGTTTTGACTCAATTCTTAATGTTGAGGTGCAAATTTATTGGCCTTGATCGTTCCTCCATCATTATTGGTGGGTTTTATCCGCTTAAATCTGTTAAACTCATCCCCTTCGATTCTTAATTTGTTCTTGAAGTGGCTAGCTATTTTAAGCCATTTCCCCTGATTTAATTTATTTATATTCTGAGCATGCACACTTAGGAGTGTGGTGATCATAGTGCGCTCTTCCATTTTCGGTTTTGGGTTGCGGGGCCCACGATCCCATCGGTGACTCAAATTTTGACCCAACTATTTCTATAGCATTATAGGTGTCGTTTGACTTGTTTTGATGTGTAGATTATTGTGTTGATAGTGTTTTTGCAAATTGGATCTTTGCGGAGCAGTTCGAGCCTGGATAACACCGTTCCCGCAGCTAGTCGTCGGATGTTAGGTAGGTTATGGCTTTCCCTACCTAGACTCTGCATATATAGGCTATAACTGCATTAATTAGCATCCTTGGGTGGGTTGTTATAGGTTGGTACTCCAGACCCTGTCCGCCTTTTCTGTCCATTTATTTCATACGTTGATTGTACTATTCGTATCAGTATTGTATATTACCCTTGTGGTCCTGTGTGGCCTTGTATTGACTTTGCATCATAGATGGTAGGTTATTTGGGAATGTCCACGAGTCCCATACATAGAGATATCCTTTTAGGCTGGTTATAATCTGATGTAGAGCTGAGAGCCTGTGCAGGGCCAGTAGGAATTGTTTGTGAGCCATTGGGCTCTCCTTTTATTTGCGAGCATATAATTCATACAAAGGTTTTCTGCATATTTTACTACTGATTTGGCTTCGAGGTGACTATAAATGGTTTTCTAAACTTTGTATGGCCCCGAGGGCCCATTTTTGGTACATGTCTTGGAAAAGACTTTTAAATTGCCTTTTATGAAACCTCTCAGAGTAGAGGGGATATTATGATGATTTTATTACTGTTCTTCATTCTTATACTAGGCTTGACTTGGTTGTAGCACTACATATTATTTTCTATGGATTTAGACCAGGATACGAGTCGGGCACCCTGTTTAGGGATTTTGATACATGATTTCTGTTTTAGGCTTGGATACGCTCTGGGCACCCTCGATGAGGGTTATTGAGATATGACTACTTCTTTAGACCCGGATATGCTATGGGCACCCTTGATGGGGGTTATTAAGATTACTACTACTAATTTAGACTCGGATCGAATCTAAACATGTACTATGAGATCCCGACTATTGAGATATATTGAGTTTCGTGTTATTATGTGGTCTACGAGTAGACCTCTATGGAACCTACCATTTCGGACCAAGTGCTATAGACTAATGGTGACCGGAGGGAGGGGATGTATATCGTAGGAGAGGTACTCAGGAGATGTCCTTCCATGGATGCCACCTTTATTGGACCTTTGGGGCACCGGAGGGGGTAACATACAAAACTACGATCACACTTGGTTATAGATTCATCATATCACATCATTATGCAAATTTCACATGGATTCCACCCTTGTTGGCTATGTGTTTAGTGTACGCTCCGGTTGTATGGGCGGGCAGAGGGTTTGTTTTCACTTGATTATGTTCCTCAGTTGTATGGGCAGCCGTTGGGACTGTATGTAGACTATATTACTTCTGTTATCTCATAGACATAATTGTGGTCCTTTGTTCTTGTGGATTCATAAGTTTTAGCATGTTGAGGCCCCGAGTTTGGGCTTGAGTATTGAACGGGCTAGTGAGTCCTATATTATTGAGGCTCTATTGAGTGGTCTTCTGAGCGGATTGTGGGTTCCTTATTCTATTCTTTAGCATGATTTTGAGTGGTAACTCTTGGTTCTTGTGGCTTAGTTATTCCATCTTAGGTTTATACTTGTAAGGTTGATCTCCGTCTTTACTTCTTGAAGTTGAATTTGTAATATGATTTTCTTATGTATGTTGATCCTCTCTTGAGTATGTTAAATGTAACAACCGGGTCTGTCATTATGGGTAAACCATTCGTGCCAATTTTTAGAGTTAGAAAACTCTGGGTTTGGGAGTTTGAAATTCTAGGCTAGGCTAGTCTCGACTAGTTTTGGAATGAGGTATAGTCTAGGGCAATCTAGGTAAGGATTGGGTTAGATGTCTTGGTGGTACCTCTATAGCATAGCGTGATAGGATTTAATGCAGAAACTTTCCCAAAATAATTCAGTTTTTCTTGAAATGTTTTGGGAGAAGAAGGGGGAGATTTTGGGCGATTTCCATCTGTTTTCCACCATTTTTTATCCTAAAGGTAAGGATTCTACTCCCCAACCTTCGTACTATCTTTCCTACACTATAGAATTTCTAGGGGAGGACTTGGGGAAAGGTTTGGAATGACCTAGGAATGGTAGAATCCGGGGAAAAAGGGGATTCTAGGGTGCTAGAGTTCTTGGGTATTGATTATAGTTAATGGGTAATGATTACCAAGCCTTAATTCTCTAAATGTATAGGTATAAATGATAATATTAGGTAAATTAATGGCGGGAAAGCCCAAAAAAGGGTTGGGATGATCATGGTTTGGCCTGGGGATTAGGATTTCTGTATAGTCCGGGTAATTTAGGCCAGTTAATTAACTATATTGTTTATGTGTTTGTTTTTAGACCAAGAAAAAGCAAGGGATCCTGAAAAAGGGAAAGTTCTTGCACTGTAGAGCTTGATTGTTTGAGGTAGGTGATGGTTATTGATTCTTGTATGCATTGTGTGTTTGTGTACTCATGTCTAAGTAATTGTATGGTTTGTATTGCTTAGGGAATGGTTTAAGAATGTCCAAAAATCATGTTTTGCAGTCTTGTGAAATGAACTAGGTGTTTTGCTTGTTGGTTTTCAAGTGTTGATTGTTCATTGTTTGTGACTGTGAATTTATGTGACATTCGGTTGACTCGGGTACCATGCCTGGTACGGGACATACTAATGATTGGCTCGGGTACCACGCCATGTATGGGATATACTAATGGTTGGCTCGGGTACCATGCCTGGTATGGGATATACTAATGGTTGGCTTGGGTACCACGCCTGGTACGAGTTTACTTTATTGTATTATTGCATCTTTACTAATGGTTACCTGAGTGGACCAAGTAGTGTTTATGAATTGTGGTTGTGTATTTTGGTCCTTGAGAGGTCGGGTTGTTACATTGATTTATGAATTGGATCTTGGTGTAGACCGGGTTGTATGTTTGACACTTAGGTGTTGTCTAGACGGGATCCAGGGTGGGTATGGGCTATGTAACGCGGTATAATTGTTGTTATTGTGGATTGTTGATCATAGTTGTGAAGTAGTTTACATGTGGGGACAAGTTGTGGAGAGACTTGTAGTCTAGGAATATCTGTTGACTTGTTTATGTGTCTTTGTACTCTTACTTGACTTCTGTACTGTTCATACACTATTTATTTGGAATTGGATACTGATTCTACCAGTACACGGTGGTTGTGTACTGATACAACACTTGCTTGTCTTTTTATGAGTACAAGATATCTTCTGACGGTTGACGCACGACCTCACCTGTAGGCCTGACATTTCGATATTTCAAGGGTGAGCTGTTTGACCAAGATGCCTTGGTGTCTATCTATTTGAGTTTTAGCCCACTTGTTTTGGGCTTAGACTATTTCTTTATTTTGGGTTGCATCCCCGTACTCTAGATTGGTAGTGTTTTGGTACGCTGACTTTCAGATTCTAGGGAGGGATTTTCTGCTGGTTAAATCTTAATAGAGTTGATTTATTTATGTTGTTTGCTAGTTTACTTTTTGCACACTGGTTTTAGGATGTTAGGCTATGGTAAGGATTGAGTTCTATTGGTTCGCTTATGCGGGGGTTGGGTGGGTGCCACTCACAGCGGTCTGGGTCATGAAAAAGATTGTATCAGAGCCATAGGTTTGTTGATCTCGTTGTCCAAAATAGGTCTGGTAGAGTCTTGCGGAACGGTGCAGAGACGTTCATACTTTTCTTTGAGAGGCTATTGTACTTTAGGAAAACTATCTCTTCTTTCTTCCATCATCCGATAACTTGATTCCAATTGGTATCTGGTGATACAAATTGTTATCTTACCCTTTCACTCTTTTGTCCGTAGATGGTTAACACAAGGAACAATGGAGCGAGACCAGCGGTTCCTGCAGCGGGCCCAACTGTCTATGGTAGAGGCAGGGGAAGGGGCAGAGGATGAGGTAGAGCCATACCTGCTAGGGGTGGGGCTCAAACTGCTGCAGGAGCGTAAGAGGCAACCCCTTCCCCACCTCAGGAGCAGTTTGTTGAGGATGTGAAAGTTGTTGTGGAGGATGAAGAGGCACAAATGGAGGCGGAGGAAGAACCGGATGGAGGTGCATGCCTTCCCTCTATGACACCTGAAGCATTTCAGCAGGCTTAGAACTTGTTGAGTGGTTTGGTTGGTGATAGATCCATTAGCGCAGGCGCTGCAAATCAGGTTCTGGGCACTTAGCTAGCAGACCCTACGGCTCCTAGGATGGATGTAGATTCAGGCACAGGTGATTTCTTCAGGCCAATGCTAGGCCCAGTGATGACAAGAAATGAACATGAGATGCTGACCAAGTTTCTCAAGCTGAAACCTCCTACGTTTCAGGGTACTGATAGGGAAGATGCTTATGAGTTCATACTGTATTGTTATGAGAGACTGCATAAGCTGGGCATTGTGCAACAGTATGGGGTTGAGTTTTTCACATTTCGGCTGCAGGGTGATGCCAAGCAGTGGTGGAGATCTAATGTAGAGTGTCGGTCGTCTGTTTTACCCCCACTGACTTAGGAGCTGTTTCACGCTCTCTTCTTAGAGAAGTACGTACCCCGTACTTTGAGGGACTGGAAAAAGGATGAATTCTTGAATTTGGTGCAGAGTAGCATGTCAGTCTCTACTTATGAGGCAAAATTTCATGCCTTGTCTCATTTTGCTACACAGGTTTTGGGTTCCGAGGAGGATCGGGTTTGATTGTTTGTCAAAGGTTTGAATACTGAGCTTCAGGTATTGTCTGTGCACATGACTTCTTCAGGGAAAGGCTTCAATGAAATGGCAGATTATGTAAATAAACTTGAGGGAGTCAAGCAAGCAGGGAAGGCTAAAGTGTTAGCCAAGAAGCCCTGGAATGAGGGAAATTATAGTGATTCGTACTCTAGGGGCCAGAATCAGCAGGTATGCTCAGGCTGTTCTATTCAGTCGGCTTTGCCAGCTACTACAGGTAGTCGTCCGAGAGCTAATCAACAGTTTTCAGCTCCTAGAGGCCAGAGAGCTTCCTACACATCTGCTAGCAGGCCTACACTTGATCGTGGTGTTTCCATTATGGTGATCTGGGCCACTTTAAGAGGGAATGCCCTCACAGGCAGACTGGTTATCAGGTTCAGCAGCAGTCTAAGGTTGTGGTCCCGGCAGGTAGAGGTGGTCATGCTAAAGGTCATCCACAAGGTGGGTGAGGTACCTTTCAGGAAGGTCGGGGAGACAGAGAGAATGGTGTCACAGGAAGGGGTACGGCGCAGCCGGCCGGGGAAGTTTCTCAGATTGATGATCAGGCTCACTATTATGCATTACCAAGGAGGGTCGAGGCTGAGACATCAGATGCGGTGATCACAGGAACCCTTCTTGTCTGTGATAAAATGGCTTCGGTACTATTTAACCCAGGTTCCATATATTCTTATGTGTCTGTGAGTTTTGCGTTGGGTTTGGACTTGATATGTGATATTCTTTATTCCCCTATCTATGTTTCTACCCTGATGGGAGAGTCGGTGATTGTGACTCATGTTTATCGTAACTGTTTGATTGTTTTTGTGGGGTTTCATACTTGGGTAGACTTAGCACTTCTGGATATTGTTGACTTCGATGTTATTTTGGGCATGACCTGGTTATCACTGTATCATGTTGTGTTGAATTGTAACACAAAGACTGTGGCTCTAGAGATTTCGGGTAAGGATGGGCTAGAGTGGGAAGGTGTGTACAGGTCTAGGCCGGCCAAAATAATATCATTCGTTCACGCTAGGAAGCTAGTGGAAAGAGGGTGTCTAGCCTTTCTGGCCCATCTCTGGGATTATAGTGTGGAGTCCCCCTCTATTGAGTCAGGTCCAGTCGTTTTAGAGTTCTAAGAGGTGTTTCCAGGGGGTTTGCGTGGCATGCCTCCAGACAGGGATATCCATTTCTGTAGTGACCTGGAGCTGGGCCCTCGCGCAATTTCCATTCCTCCATATCGAATGGCTCCGGCAGACTTAAGAGAGCTTATGTCTCAGCTTCAGGAACTCCTAGATAAGGGATTTATCCATCCCAGTGCTTCGCCTTGGGGTGCTCCAGTATTGTTTGTAAAGAAGAAGGATGGTAGTTTACGGACGTGCATAGATTACATGCAGTGGAACAAGGTTACCATCCGGAATAAGTACCCTTTACCCCGTATTGATGATCTGTTTGACCAGTTACAGAGTGCGTCGATGTTTTTAAAAATTGACTTGAGGTTGGGATATCATCAGTTAAAGATTAGTCCTGAAGACATTCCTAAGACTGCTTTTCGGACTTGGTATGGACATTATGAGTTCTTAGTGATGTATCTGGTTTGACCAATGCACCAACGGCATTCATGAGTTTGATGAATAAGGTGTTTAAACCGTACTTGTATTTGTTCGTTATCATTTTCATTGATGATATTTTGATCTACTCTAAGAGTAGTGAGGAGCATGCTGAACATCTCTGTATAGTGTTGGACATTTTGAGACGTCAAAAGCTTTATGCAAAGTTCTCCAAGTGTGAGTTCTGGTTGACTTCAGTAGTATTCTTGGGGCATGTAGTGTTGAAAAGGGGGTGATGGTAGATCCCCATACAATTGAGGCAGTCAAGAGTTGGGTCTGGCTTAGCTCAGTGACTGAGGTGAGAAGTTTTGTGGGGCTTGCAGGCTACTATCGTAGGTTCGTCAAGGATTTTTCATCCGTTGCTACCCACTTGACAAGGCTGACACAAAAAGACGTACCATTTGTGTGGTCCGACAAGTGCGAGGAGAGCTTCTAGAATCTCAAGCCACTTTTGACCACGGCTCATATTTTGTCTTTGCCGGTTAAAGGTAAGGACTTTACTGTTTATTGTGATGCTTCACATTCTGGTTTGGGTGTTGTATTAATGGAGGATAGGAATGTGATAGCCTATGCATCTAGGAAGTTGAAGGTGCATGAGAGAAACTATCTGACTCACGATGGAGTTGGCAACGGTGGTGGTTGGACTCAAGATTTGGAGACACTACCTCTATCGTGTCAAGTGTGAGATGTTCACTGATCATCGCAGCCTACAACATGTTTTCACTTAGAAGGACTTAAATCTGAGGAAAAGAAGGTGGATGGAGTTGTTGAAGGACTATGATGTGACTATTCAGTACTATCTGGGTAAGGCTAATAAGGTCGCAGATGCATTAAGCCAGAAAGCAATTAGCATGAGCAGTTTGGCTTCTTTGGGGGTGTCCAAACGAGCACTAGCAAGGGAACGCCCGTGGACGACGTCGGCAGGCAGCGCCCACGGCCGACCCAATGGACGACATCGCCTAATGACCCACCATTTTCATGGCACAATAGTAGCCTACCATGGTGTTCTATGTAGCATAGGGTGTCCGTGCACCACTGGGCACCCTGAAACCATTAGGCACCATGGAACTATTGAGCACCCGAGCACTTGTGCACCACACGCCATTAGTCAACCATGTACCAATTCACCATCACAAAGAGAGAACATACATTGGATTCCAAGTTCATACACTTGGGTATTTCAGAATAAGATGGGATTTTGGCCAGTATTGAGGTCAAATCCACATTCATAGAGGAGATAAAGGCCAAACTGTTTCAGGATTCATAGTTGAGCAGGCTTCGGAACAAGACAATATCCGGAGAGTCTGGGGATTCCATGTTGGATTATGGAAGTGTGTTAAATTTTAGAGGAAGGATTTGTGTTCCTCAGGTTGATGACATGATTCAGAAAGTGTTAGCAGAGGCTCATGGTTCGCGGTATTTAATTCATCCAGGTGTAACCAAGATGTATTAAAATTTGAGGCAACTTTATTGGTGGCCTGGGATGAAAAGAGACATACCGGATTTTGTGTCCAAGTGTCAGAATTTCCAGCAGGTAAAGTATGAGCACCAAAGACCTGCAGGACTACTTCAGAGAATGCCCATTCCAGAGTGGAAGTGGGAGAGAATAGCCATGGATTTTGTGGTGGGTCTCCCCAAGACTTTGGGGAAGTATGACTCTATTTGGGTCATTGTTGATAGGCTGGCCAATTCATCTCAATTCATTCCGGTCAGGGTGGATTAGAATTCGTAACAATTGGCTAAGATCTATGTGAAAGAGATAGGGAGATTGCATGGAGTGCCACTGTCCATAATTTCAGACAGGGGTATGCAGTTTACCTCCAAGTTTTAAGGTAAGTTGCATGAGGAGTTGGGCACTCAACTCACCTTTAGTATAACCTTCAACCCTTAGACTGATGGTCAGTCAGAGAGGACGATTCATGTATTGAAGGATATGCTGAGAGCATGTATGATTGACTTCTGGGGTCATTGGGACCAGTTTCTACCGTTGTGCGAGTTCTCATACAACAATAGCTACCACTCCAGTATTGACATGGCACTGTTTGAGGCTCTGTATGGAAGGAGTTGTAGGTCACCCATGTTTTTTTTAGGAAGGTCATGTAAAGACTTTGGGCATAGACTTGGTAAGAGAAGCACAAGAAAAGGTAAGACGCATTCAAACCAAGTTACTAGCTGCCCAAAGTAGGCAGAAGAAATATGCAAATCATAAGGTTTGGGACATGGAATTTCAGGTTGGTGAACAGGTATTATTTAAAGTGTCACCAATGAAGGGAGTTATGCATTTTGGTAAGAGGGGCAAGTGTAGCCCCCAGTTCATCGGACCCTTTGAAGTTCTTGAGATCATAGGGCCCGTCGCTTATAGATTGGCTCTATCGCCTAGTCTATCGGGTGTCCATTTAGTGTTTCATGTATCCATGCTAAAGCGACACCATGGGGATGGGGACTATGTCATCAAGTAGGATGAGGTGTTACTTGATAAGGATCTTCGCTATGAAGAGGAGCCAATTTTGATTATTGATCGGGATGTCCTAAAATTGAGGAAAAAAGTGATCAGTATGGTAAACGTTCAATGTAAGCATCATCCGGTTGAATAAGCTACTTGGTAAACCGAGAGGGACATGTGGGATAAGTACCCTCACTTGTTTGAGGATACAAGCACTACTCTTTCTTTCTTTATCTTTCCATAGTTTCGGGTTTGATCATTTAGGGACGAATGATGGGTAAATTGGTATCTGTTGTAATGACCGGGTCCAATGTTATGGGTAAACCATTCATGCTAATTTTCAGAGTTCGAAAACTCCGGGTTTAGGAGTTTGAAATTCTGGGCTAGGCTAGTCTCGACCAATTTTTGAACTAGGTATAGTCTAGGGTAATCCTGGTAAGGATTGAGTTAGATATTTTGATGGGAGCTATTTTTCCTTTTAGCTAAGACATAAAGGAGTCTGAAGGACTTTTTGGAATCGAATTCGGGTAAGTAGAACTCCCAGAATCGAGGTTGACGTGAAGGGGTTATTCTGGTATGTTGGGAAAATAAGTGTGTTATAAAATGGACCAATTTTGGAGATTCTATGACTTTATGTTCCATGTCAACTTCCATAGGGATTGACACTCTGCCATAGCGACCTCCGCCATAGAGGAGAAAATATCGCTACAGCAGAAGTCAACGCCGGTCAGCCTCCGCCATAGAGGACGACTCCGCTATGGTAGTACCGCTATAGCGGAGCATCATGGTATTTAATGCAGAAAATTTTTCAAAATAGTTCAGCTTTTCTGGAATCATTTTGGGAGAAAAAGGGGGCTATTTTGGGCTATTTCCCACCATTTTTTCATCCTAAAGGTAAGGATTCTACTCCTCAACCTTTGTACTATCTTTCCTACACTTTAGAATTTCTAGGGGAGGACTTGGGGAAAGGTTTGGAATGACCTAAGAATGGTAGAATCTGGGGAGAAAGGAGCTTCTAGGGTGCTAGAGTTCTTGGGTATTAATTATAGTTAATGGGTAATGATCACCAAGACTTAATTCTCGAAATATATCGGTATAAATGATAATCATAGGTGAATTAATAGCGAGAAAGCCCAGAAAAGGGTTGGGATGATCATGGTTTGGCCTGGGAATTAGGATTTTTGTATAATCCGTGTAATTTAGGCCAGTTAATTAACTATAGTGTTTATATGTTTGTTTCTAGACCAAGAACAAGTAAGGGATCCTGAAAAAGGGAAAGCTCCGGCACTGTAGAGCTTGATTATTCGAGGTAGGTGATGGTTATTGATTCCTGTATGAATTGTGTGTTTGTGTACTCATGTCTAAGTAATTTTATGGTTTGTAGGGAATGGATTAAGAATTTCAAAAAATCATTGTTTTTAGTCTTGTGAAATGAACTAGGTGTTTTGCTTGTTGGTTTACAAGTGTTGATTGTTCATTTTTTGTGAGTGTGGATTTATGTGACATTTGGTTAGCTCGAGTACCACACCTGGTATGGGATATACTAATGGTTAGCTCGGGTACCATGCCTGGTAAGGGATATACTGACGGTTGGCTCGGGTACCATGCCTGGTACGGGATATACTAATGGTTGGCTCGGGTACCACACCTGGTACAAGTTTACTTTATTATATTGTTGCATCTTTACTAATGGTTTCCTAAGTGGACCAAGTTGTGTTAATGAATTGTGGTTGTGTATTTTGGTCCTTGAGAGGTCAAGTTGTTACATTGATTTATGAGTTGGGTCTTGGTGTAGAACGAGTTGTACGTTTGACACTTAGGTGTTGTCCAGAGGGGATCCAGGGTGGGTCAACGCTATGTAACACTGTATAATTATTGTTATTGTGGATTTTTTATCATAGTTGTGAAGTGGTTTACATGTGGGGACAAGTTGTGGAGAGACTTGTAGTCTAGGAATATCTGTTGACTTGTTTGTGTGTCTCTGTACTCTTACTTGACTTATGTATTGTTCATACACTTTTTATTTGGAATTGGCTGATGATCCTACTAGTACACGGTAGTTGTGTACTGATACTGCACTTGCTTGTCTTTTTGTGAGTGCAGGAAATCTTCTGGCAGTTGACGCACAACCTCACATGTTGGCCTGACATTTCGAGATATCAAGGGTGAGATGTTCGACCAAGATGCCTTGGTGTCTATCTATTTGAGTTGTAGCCCACTTGTTTCGGGCTTAGACTATTTCTTTATTTTGGGTTGCATCCCTGTACTCTAGGTTGGTAGTGTTTTGGTATGCTGACTTTCAGATTCTAGGGAGGGATTTTCCATAGGTTAAATCTTAATAGAGTTGATTTATTTATGTTGTTTGCTATTTTACTTTTTGCACACTGGTTTTAGGTATTTACGCTATGCTAAGGATTGAGTTCTATTGGTTCACTCATCTGGGGGTTGGGTGGGTGCCGCTCACGGTGGTCTGGGTCGTGATATTAAACTGCTTTCTTTCTTTCCCTTTTATTTTAGGTTACCGGTATATTGCTATGTTTCTAAACTCTCTCCCTCTTATACTATTATTGCAAGGATCCCCGGTGCGTTCTTCTTTCTTTCACATATGTTTCTGTGATTGTATATCTTTTGTGCTAGCATTGTATGCTTATAACTCTTGGTTGACTATTCTCCGTGCTAGTTCCTTGTGCTTTCTCTATTGTTTTAGTGATTGTTTTCTTTCTATCTTTTATATTAATGTCTTTATATCTTATATGCGCTTAGTCGACCGATGATACCTACTGGGTACCCGTTGCTTAGCAATTGGTGCTCATACTATACTTTCTGCATCTTTCTCGTGTAGATTTTAGTTGAGCTTTCACAGTTGATCACCTTGGAGACTGACGGTCGGGGCTTGACCACATCTCATCTTTTGTACATTTACTCTTTGTATATTTTGAGACAGTTGTACTCATCATTTTGTTACTTCTAGCACTTGTATTCTATTAGAAGCTTCTATACTATCGATATCAAGTATTTGGGTTGGTGTAGTTTCATTATGTATATATTCAAGTTGTTGCTTCTGCTCTGTCCTTATCTTTATATTCTACTTCCGCTTATGTTTGCTTATTATGCGTATTGGTTAGGTAGTAGACCATTACTAACCGTTCTGGGCTACGGGTATTAGTTCACCTACTAGAGGGTTGTAGGTGCCATCTTGACCTGAGAAATTGGGTCGTGATAGTTAGAGCTTTCCTGTAGCGCCCCTAAGTCATTTATGGCTTGCTGGAACTGTAGTCCGGTGCCCGGGCCGTCTATTCGGTGTTTTTGGTCATTCCTTATTTTAGAGCTTTAAACCTTTCAAATCATTGATTCGGTCAACATTCTTGGTGAACGTGCCTGGAATCAAATTCTGACTGTTCCGTTAGCTCTAGAGCATGAACTTTGGTTTGGTGAGACCTTTGGTCAGGATCCGGGAGCTTTTTTGCTTGGAATTCTCTCTCATTCTGTGTTTTCAAGCCATTTGGGCTTGCTTGGTTAAATTTGATCAACATTTGGAGAAGACGGCCTCAGATGGAAATTCCGTCTGTTAGATCCAGAATGCTGAGTTTATGTTAGTTAGTTGGTTGGTTTGGGTCCCAGGTTAGCCAGGCTCATTTTGGATATTTGGTTGGCGTTAGCTAGTGTTGACTTGGTCAACATTGCTCCAAGACAACCTCGTATGGAAGTTTCGTCGATTCTGTTGAGTCCGGAACATCATTTCCACTCTATTAGCATTATTTGTTTTTAAGTATCAGTTTCTGATCATGCTCGGAATGCCCCGTAGAGTTTTTGAAAAGTTGCAAGTTTTTGACTGTTGCAGGTGTAGGCCTCAAGCCTTAATCACGATCGCGAGCCTCTTCCTCCCGATCGCGATGAGACACCTAGCTTCTTGTTCCTCGCAATTGTGACATCCCATGTCGGGACCGCAATGGGTCCTTCTCATTTTGTTCTTCGCGACCGCGTGGCTACTCCTCGTGATTGCGATAGTATAGCTAGATTGGTCAACGCGACCGCATAGGGTCCCTTCACGATCGCGACGAAGGACCCCTGGGCAGTAAATAAACTTTTCTCTCCATTTCCAGCTTTTTTTCTTCATTCTCCCGACTCTAAACACTAAATGCTCCCTACCTAAGCTCTCTAATCAGTTCATAGCCTTGGGAATTCATTATATTGTGGTGACCTCTTTCTCCCTCGGTAAATTGGTATGTTCGTCATCCCCAAGTTTGCTTCTTCTCCATTTTTGTTAAGGACTCCATTATTGAAAATTCTCAAAGCTTGGAAATTCTTGTAGATTTTGTTCCCCTTATGATTACATGTTCGTGAGTTCATGGAATTCACTTCCGAGACGCTTGTTCTCTCATTTTGGTAAGCAATTCTTGCTCAAATTCTGGTTTTCCATTCTTAAAGTTCCCTTTTTGATCTTTGCATAGTGTGGGCTGTTTGAGCTCAAAATTCTTGCCCTATTCCCTTCATTTTTCGAGCATGTACTCCTATAATCATGGTGATCTTTATGTACTCTTTCATTTTTGGTTCTGGGTAACGGGGCCCGCAGGCCCATCGGTGACCCAAATTACAACCCGACTATTTCTATAGCAATATGGATATCGTTAGGCTCGTATTAATGTGTAGCTTATTATGTTGTTAGTAGTTTCACGATCTGCAGCTTTCCAGAGCAGTTCGAGCCTGGACGACGCCGTTCCCACAGCTAATCATCGGATGATAGGTAGGTTATGGCTTTCCCTACCTAGACTTGGTGTATATAGGTTGTAACTACATTAATTAGTATCCTTGTGTGGGTTGTTATTAGTTGGTACCCTAGACCTTGTACGTCTCTTTGGTCCATTTATTTCATACGTTGCTTGTAGTATTCGTGTAGTATTGTATATTACCCTTATGAACCTGTGTGGCCTTTTATTGACTCTGGAACATAGATGGTGGATTATTTGAGAATGTCCGTGAGTCCCGGACATAGAGATATTATTCTACGCTGGTTATTATCTGTAGTAGAGATGAGAGCCTGTGCAGGGCCGATAGGAATATTTATGAGACATTGGGCTAACTTATTGTTTGCGAGCATATCATTCATGCAAAGGTTTTTCTGCATGTTTTACTATTGATATGGCTTTGGGCCGACTATAAATGTTTCTCTATACTTTACATGGCCCTGAAGGCCCATTTTCAATACTATGACTTTGAAAGGGTTTTGAACTGGCTTTTATGAAACCTCTTGGAGAAAAGAGGATATTACGATGATTTGATCTCCAGTTTTCATACTTATACTAGACCCAGTGCGGCCGCGGTGCTAGGCCTTCTTGGAGATTTTATTTCAGATTTTACTTGGTAAAGCCAAGCATCAGACTTGATTTACTGTTGTTTTAGACCCGAATATGCTCCGAGAACCCTTGATGAGGGTTATTGAGACTTGAGTATTGATTTAGACCCGAATACACTTCAGGTACCCTTAACGGGTTTTTGAGATTACTACCATTGATTTAGACCCAGGTTGAAGCCGGGGACATACTATGAGGTTTTGATTATTGGGTTATTTGAGTTTTGTGTTGTTATATGGTCTACGAGTAGACCTCCATGGACCCTACCATTCTGGACCAAGTGCTATGGGCCAACGATGATTGGAGGGAGAGGTGTACGGCGTAGAAGAGGTACTCGAGAAAGGTCCTTCCATGGATCCTGCCTCTATTGGGCCTTTGGGCATCGGAGGGGGTAACATACGAAACTGCGATCACACTTGGTTCCAGATTCATCATATCATATCATCATGCATATTTCACTCGGATTCCATCCTTCTTTGATGTGTGTCCAGTGTAGGCTCTGGTTGTATGGGCAGCCGGAGGATTTGTTTTCACTTGATTACGTTCCTCGGTTGTATGGGCGGCCACTGGGACTGTAGGTAGATTATATTATTCCTATCAGTTTATAAAGGTTGTTATGGCTTTCGGTTCTTGGTGGATTAGCGAGTTTTAGCCTGTTGAGGCTACGGGTTTTTGGACTTTGAGTATTGAGGGGCTAGTGAGTCATATATTATTGAGGCTCTGATTGTGTAGCCTTCTGAGCTGTTGTGGGGTATTGAGTTCTATTCCTTGTCATGGATTTTCATTAGCGGATCTGTGTGCTTGTGGTTTAGTTATTCCATCCTAGGGTCATACTTGAGGGACTGTTGTTCGTCTATTCTTGTCTTGATATTGTTGTATTAAGCATGTTTCTGTTAGTTTATGGCTCCTATTTTGATTGTTGAATTGCTCTCCTGCTTCCCATTTATTTTGAGGTTACGGTATACCGCCCATCTCATAAAACTCTCTTTTATATATGTAATGTTGAGGCAAGGATCCCATGTGCGTCCTTCTTCCTTATTTCACCTGTGTTTCTGTGTATGTATACCTTCTGTGCTAGCATGTGTACTTGTAACCCTTGGTTGACTACTCTTTGTGCTAGTTCCTGGTACTTCTTCCTTGTTTTCCGTGACTATTTCCTTGTTATCTGCTCATTAATGTTTTTATATCTTATATGCGCTCAGTCGGCCGATGATGCCTACTGGGTAGCCGTTGCTTAGCAATTGGTGCTCATATTACACTTATGCATCTTTTTGGTGAAGATATTAGTTGAGCTTTCACCGTTGATCGCGTTGGAGACTCGTGCACCTTTTGGATATTCGAGACTAGGGTGAGCACCTGACGATCGAGGATTGACCATATCTCATATGTTGTACTGTTATTTTTTCTATATTCGGAGACAGTTGTACTTATCATTTTGTTACTTCTAGCACTTCTATTTTTTTTAGTAGCTTATGTACTGTCGATACCAAGTCTTGGGGTTGGTGTAGTTTCATTTTGTATATATATATTCAGTTAATTGCTTCCGCGTTGTCTTATCTTTATATTCTGCTTCCACTTACTTTCGGCTTATTGTGCGTATTGGTTAGGTAGTAGCCCATTACTAACCATTCTGGGCTACAAAAATTGGTTCGCCTACTGGGGGGTTGTAGGTGTCATCATGGCCTGAGAAATCGGGTCGTGACATTAATTTATTTATTTATTTATTTTAATTTAAAATTTAGAGGGCTAAAAGTTATAGTTACTAACCTAATACAAGATATTTCTTTTTTGTCAGTTATCAAATAATTTTAAATAAATTTCATTAAACCATTCTGGTAAACGTTTTACTAGAAATGGAAAAGAGTTAGATATGTGGTGTTCACGTAAGGATTCAGACCCACAATTTTGTATTTACTTGCTGACTGTAGGTGTAATCACGATTCATATACATGTCAACTCACAAAAACAACGTTTATGTACTATCTAATAAATGTTAATAACCCTAAGCAGACACGAGGCCATCAACATACCTGCTTAAGATTCAGGATATTACACAATGTGTCCCCCAAAGTGTGTGGTCTTGATTTTTTGTTCCCCATAAGAAAAATCTTTAAAGACTAATTCTTCTTCCTTTTTATGTACAGAATAAATACGTTTTGCCCCTCTACATCTCAAATGTTTTTAAACAACTATTTATACTCATTTGCCTCTCAACTTCAATTCTTTTTCATTCTTTATTTTTCATTTATTTTTTTATTTTTCTTCTCTTTTTTTTTCTTTTTTTTCTCAACTTCTATTTTCTCTTTCTTTATTTTTCTTTTTTTTTTTTTTTTTTCCTTTTTTTTCTTCTTATTTATCAACTTCTAATTTTTCTCTTTCTTTATTTTGTCTTTCTTTCTTTCTCTTTTTTTTTCCTTCTCTTTTTTCTTTTTTTCTCAACTTCAATTTTTTTTCTTTTCTCTTTTCTCTTTTTTTTCTTTATCTTTTTCTTCTCTTTTGTTTTTCTTTTCTTTTTACTTTTTTCTCAACTCTTATTATTTTTCGCTAATTAATAAAAAGTTGGGTAATGCGCAAAGAAGATCTTCTTTTTTTGACATATAAGTAAACCTAAGAGTTCTATTTTCAAGTTAGTTAACAATATCTGCAATAGGAATTGGTCACATATCTAATGTAGAAAAAATAACGTATGTTAGCATCTAATTGATAGAGCCGTCTATGGAGAAGAATATCCTAGTTCTGAATTAGTATATCACATGAGGCATAAGTTATTTTTTTAAGTCCTGAGCTACGTTTTGCCTCTAAGGAAAGATTTATAGAGTATTCCATAAGTTAAACATAGTGAAATAGTGAAAACTGTTGCCCATGAGGCATACATTAATTTTTTTAAACCCCTAAACTATGTTTTTCCCCTAAGGCAAGAAATATAGTATCCAATTAGTCATACTTTGTGAAATAGTATAAATCATTTCCCATGAGACATACGTTAATTTTTTAAGGCCCCTGAGCTATGTTTTGCCTCTAAGGCAATAGTTACTGCGTACCCCATAAGTAAGACTTAGTTAAAATGGTGTAAACTGTTGCCCATGAGGTGTAACTTATTCTTTTAAAGTCCTTGGACTAAGTCTTGCCTCTAAGGCAAGAGTTATAGAGCATCTCATGATAAATCAAGACACACAATGTGGTAGTGTCAAGTCTTATCCATGGGGAAAAATTTATTATTTCAAAGTCCTTGGGCTAGGTCTTGCCTCTAAGGCAAGAGATATAGAGTATCCCATATATCAAGACACAATGAGATAGTGTCAACTCTTTCCCATAGGGCATAACTTGTTCTTCGAAAGTCATTGGTTTAAGTCTTGCCTATATGAAAAGAGTTGTAAAGTATCTCATAAATCAAGACATAATGTGAAAGTGTCAAGTTTTGCTCATGTGGTGTTACTTGTTCTTTGAAATTTCTTGGGATAAGTCTTGCCTCTAAGACAAACATTATAGAGTATGTCATAAATCAAGACACAATGAGGTAGTGTCAACTCTTGCTTATGGGGCGTAACTTATTCTTTTGAAGTCCTTGGGATAAGTCTTGCCTCTAAGGCAAGAATCTCTCATAATTAATCAAGACACAATGTGATAGTGTCAACTCTTGCCCATGAGGCATAACTTGTTGTTTGTAAGTCCTTCGGCTAAGTCTTGACTCTAAGGCAAGAGTTATAGAGCATCTCATACATCAAGACACAATGTGATAGTGTATTGTTGTTTGAAAGTCATTGGGATAAGTCTTGCCTCTAAGGCAAGAGTTATAGAGTATCTCATAAATTAAGACCCAATGAGGTAGTGTCAACTCTTGCCCATGGAGAGTAACTTGTTCTTTGAAAATTCTTGGGCTAAGTCTTACCGAGATACAAAGTATTTCATAAATAGAGACACAATGTGGCAGTGTCAAGTCTTGCCCATTGGGCGAACTTGTTGTTTGAAAGTCCTTGAGCTATGTCTTACTTGTAAGGAAAGAGTTATAGAGCATCTCATACATCAAGACACAATGTGGTAGTATCAAGTCTTGCCCATGGGGCGTAACTTGTTGTTTGGAAATCCTTGAGCTAAGTCTAGCCGCTAAGGTAGAAGTTATAGAGAATCTCATAAGTCAAAACACAATGAGGTAATATCAAATCTTGCATATGGGGCATAAGTTGCTATGTGAAAGTCCTTGAGCTAAGTTGTCAATAGTTTTTAAAAAATCGGTTGAACTGAACCGCACCAAATAAATTTTTAGATTTTTTTAAAATAAAAATAAAGATTTCAATATAAATCTATAACCATAACAAAAAATTAGGGTGAGTTTTTTATTTTATAAGAAATATCAAAAAAGCCTACCATACAAAGCCTTTAAAGGTGCAATGCCTACCATACAAAGCCTTGAAAAGGTTCCATGCCAATGCTCGAATGAAAACTATTATGATAAGCAAACTCGGCCAATGGAACAAACTGATCCCATGAACCTCTAAAGTCAAGAACACAAGCCCGAAGCATGTCCTCCAGGACCTGAATAGTCCTCTCAGACTGACCATCTATCTGAGGGTGGAAAGCAGTACTAAGCTGAACCTCTGTACCCAAATCTCACTAAATAGCCCTTCAAAACTGAGATGTGAACTGAGTGTCGCGGTCTAAAATGATAGAAGTCGGGACCCCGTGCAACCAAACAATCTCACGAAAGTAGATCTGGGCTAACCGCTCTGCACTATAAGAAGTTTGAATCGACAAGAAATGTGTTGACTTAGTCAGTCTATCAACAATCACCCAAATGGAATCAAACCCACAAGAAATACGAGGCAAACCAACAACGAAGTTCGTAGTAATACCTTCCCACTTCCACTCAGTTATAGGAAGTCGTTGCATCAAGCCACCCTGTCTCATGTGCTCAAACTTTACCTTCTGATAGTTCAAACATCAAGATACAAACTCCGCTACGTTCTGCTTCATACCACACCACCAGTAAAGTTATCTCAAATCTCTATACATCTTTGTCGCACCAGGATGAATGGAGTATCTAGAACTATATGCCTCACGGACTATCAACTGAATCAAATCACCAACCCTCTGAACACAAAATCGACCATCAAAACTCAGAATACCATCAGAACCCAAAGTAGCCCGGCTGGCCTCACCCCAAACTACCTGATCATGAAGGTCGCACAAACTCTAATCTTCAACTGTCGGCTCTGAATCTGATCAACTAGAGTAGAACGAACCTCAACACTGGCAAGAACTCTGCTGGGATCCGATAAGTCAAGACTAACCAAAAAGTTAACCAAGGACTGGATGTCCAAGGCCAGCGGTCGCTCAGAAACTGAAAGTGAAGCTAGGTTGCCCATACTCACTGCCTTCCGAATCAAGGCATCTGCTACCACATTTGCCTTTCTCAGATGATATAGAATGGTGAAATCATAGTCCTTCAGTAGCTCAATTCATACCCGCTGCCTCGAGTTCAGCTCTCACTGATTCGTAATGTACTGAAGGCTATGGTGGTTGGTGAATATCACACAATGAACTGCATATAGATAGTGCCTCCAAATCTTGAGCGTGAAGAATACCGTCGCCAACTCTAAGTCATGTGTGGGGTAGTTGCGCTCGTGAACCTTCAGATGACTCGACACATATGCTATCACTCGACCCTGCTGCATCAACACACAACCAAGACCAACCCCAGAAGTATCACAATACATGGTTAAACTCTAACCCTCAACCGGCAAAGTCAAAACTGGAGCTGAAGTCAATAAGGCCTTATGACTCTGAAAGCTATGCTCGCACTGTTCCGACCACTGGAATGGAACATCCTTCCTAGTCATAATCAAGGGTGCTGCTATGGAAGAAAATCCCTGAATGAACCGCCTGTAGTATCCTGCTAACCCAACGAAGTTGTGAACCTTAGTAGAAGTAGTAGGTCTGGGCCAGTCATGAACTGCTGCAATCTTACCTGGATCAACTCTAATCCCATCCTTAGATACCACGTGCCCTAGGAATGCAACTAACTCAAGACAAAACGTGCACTTTGAGAACTTAGCATAAAGCCGATGATCTCTCAAAGTCTAGAGTACAGTCCTCAAGTGCTTCTCATGCTCGTCTCTACTCTGGGAGTCTACCAAAATGTCATCAACAAAGACTATAACAACGTCTCTACAACTGGCTGAACTGTACCCCTCTAGAGGAAATCTCTCGCATAGTGACCCACAACCCCACACTCATAACAAGGTCCTAACGTCCTGAAGTGCCAAGATGGAATAGAAGAACCTAAATGGCCACCATAGCCTGATACCCCAAAATATACAGCCTTTGAAGACTGACCACTCTGGCCCTGATGGCTACCCTGACCCTGCTCCAACGGAGTACCACCCATAGTCGGAAGCAAAGCCTGAACCGATCGGGTAGACTGACCCTGATGCTGTTGTGGCTGATAACCTCAGCCTTACTGGCCTAAACCTCTACCCTCCTGATAGGAACCACTGTAGCCACCCTGATATCGAGGCCTCTTATCTTTGGCCCCGTAATCATAATGACACAAATCCTATACGGTTTGAGCATAATCCATAATGTCCTGAAATAATCTACCACCGGCAACTAATATCTTAGTTGGCTCACTAAACTCTGACCTCAATCCCTAAACAAACCTGTGGACCCTGTCCGGCTCAGTAGGAATGAGCATGGCTCCAAATGGTGCTAACTGATGAAAATGGGTCTCATACTCAGATACAGTCATAGGTCCCTGCATAAGCCAAGTAAACTACTCCCTGCGATGCTCATGATCACTCTGAGGTAGGAACTTGGCCATAAAGGCCTTATAGAACTCAGACCAGGTTAAATGAGGTGATGTAGAAGATATGCAAGCAACATCTGACCTCCACCATAACTTTGTTGGGCCCTCTAACTGATATGTAGTGTAGCCAACCCCGTGAGTCTCCAATAACCCTAATTGGTGCAACATCTCCTCACAGGTAGTGATAAAATCATGTGGGCCTGACCCGGTGTACCAATAAACATCGGCGGTGCCAATCTCAGAAATCTACTCAAGGCCTTCTGCTCCGTCTCTTTCATAGCTGTGTGAGGAGCAAGAGGCTGGGAAACCGCTGGAACCAGAATAACCTCGGCACGGGGAGCCGCACTAGCAGGTTGTGCTTTTGAACTCTGAACACCTAGGGCTGCCCCCTGAGTAGGTGTCTGTGCTACCTCTGAAGGTCTCTCTCCAATCATACCCAAAAGTTGAATAAGTAAACCCCAGATATTTGAGGACTGAGCTGGGGTTGAAGTTGGCATAGAAACTGGTGCTAGAACTAGTACTGGAGCTGGTGGTACCTGGGCTATCCCCGAGTCCACATGTTGCTGCTCATGAACTAACCCTGGCTCATAATAATGCTCAGGCTCTATATCAACTATAGTAGCTCTAGTAGGCGCGGCTGCTCTAGGATGACCTCTAGACCTACCCCTGCGACCACCCTGGCCCCTAGCTGGAGTTGGAGATGCGAGGGTCGAAGGCTCTCCTTTGCCAGAAGCTGATGATGTCATACGAACCATCTGCGGAAGAGTGAACCAGAACAAGTGATATTTCCATAAACTTCCAAGGATACTATGCACGAGGTAGAAATAAGAAAAGTCCATTTTCCCTAAGATAACACTATAGCCTCCCGAAGATTGAGTACAGACGTCTCCGCCCTGATCTGCAGGACACTACTAGATATTGGCTCCTATACAGATTACATCGGTGAACCTCGAGCTCTGATACAAAGCTATCAAGATCCGATTTCTCAATCATGATGTCACCTACAACCCTTCAGTAGGCGAACCAATCCCCATAGCTCAGAACGATTCGTAATAGGCCACATTCTATCAACATAAATGGAAGAACAGTTTAATAAGCGAAAGCAAGGGAACAAGATGAATAAGATAGATAACAGGAGTAATATATATAATGCAGAAGCTAAACCAAACCCAAAACCTGGTATCATAACGTATAAGAGCCAGATTTATATAAAGAGTACAAACGGTCCAAAACAATATATACAAAGCTGTCTCTGAGTAGAAATAGAGTACATAATCAAAAGGTAAACTAAAAGCTAAGCTTCAGTCGCCAAGATCTCACCCTCAGTTTGGAATATCACAAAAGTAGCTCCTCGCACGAGTCTCTAATGAGCTAACGGCGATGGCCCACACTAGGATCTGCACCTGAAGATGCACAGTGTAGTATGAGCACCAAATACGAAGCATAAGGTACCCAGTAGGTATCATAGGCTGACTGGGCACATATAAGATAAAAGCATAGTAACAGACAAAATAGAAGCAAGTAGTCATGGAAATCAGCAAAAAAGTACACAGGAACTAGCCCAGAGGGAAGACAACAAAAACAACATGCAAGGCTAGCAAGTAGAATATATACACAACGGGCACAAATCATAGTAAGAGATGAAACACCTGGGATCCTTGCAAAAATAGTATATATATACAAGTTTTTGAAGTGGACGGCATACCGGTAACCTCAAGTATAAGGAATGGGAGAGAAGAGTAAAGATAGGCATGCTCGGAAAACAGGAATCAATAACAAAACTAATCATATCAATCTCAAACCAGCACTAACAACATTGCAGTATATAATCTCAAAATCATAACCGTGACCGGGGATAGTATCATGATAAAGTAACAAGAGTCTACCTACAGTCCCCCGACTGCCCATACAACCGAAGAATGCAAACAAGTGAAAACAAAACCTTTCGACTACCCATACAATCGGAGCGTACACTCAATAAACAATAAACATGGGTGGAGCCTCAAACAATGAATGATATGCTATGAAATGCCATGACTGTGAAACCTCAGTGTCAGTATGTTACCCCCTCCGGTGTCCCAGAGGTCCGGTAAAGGCGGGATCCATAGAAGGACTCTCCCGAGTACATCTGCTCTGCCGTAAACCCCTACCCTCGATAACCCTTTTGCCGGAAGCACTTGGTCCAGACTGACAGGGTCCATAGAGGTCTACTCGTAGACCACATTCTGCACTCTAACCTCAAAATACCATCCGGAGTGCCTCCAGATCCAAACCAGTCACCAATGCTTGAAATGCATGCGTGAATCCTGTCCAGGTATAAATCAATGGAATAAATGCAGTAAATCCCCTCCAAGGGTGCCCGGGCATCTCCGGGTCTAAAACAGTAGTAAAACAAGTTTGTTGCTTGGCTTTACCGAGTCCAATCTCACTTCTTATAAATAACAAAAATCAATCCAGCACCTCGGTCCACCTGAGTCCAATATGAGATACGAAAACTGAGACATCTCTCTCCTTTTAATCTTTCTTAACCCAAGAAGATCCATAAAAAGGATACCAAGCCATTTTATAACACATTTTATCAAAAATAGGCCTCCGAGGCCATGCAATGTTTGAAAATCATAGATAGTAGGCCCGAAGCCAAAACCGTAGTAAAATCGAGTAGAAAATACTTTGCATACATGATAATGACATGCTCAATCAACATCAATGGCCCAACAGCTCACAAACAACCTATCATCCCTGCACAGGCCCACAACTACTCAGCAAGCATAACCAGCCTAGAAGAATATTTCTATGTTTGGGACTCGCGGACATTCTCAATAACCCACCTTCTAAGTTCCAGAGTCAACAAGGCCTCACAGGACCACAAGGGTGAATAAAACGTATCAAGCAAGCACTGCAAACATTGGAGGAAGGAAAGTAAGCGGACATGAATAAAGCGGTCAAGGTCTGTGGTACCAACCTAATAACCTAACCTAAGGATGCCAGCTAGTACAATTATATCTGATATATGCTAAGTCTAGGGAGTTTAGACCCTAACCTACCTGTCGTCCAACGACAAGCTGCTGGGCCAAAGATATCCAAGCTTGAAATACTCTGAGGACTCCCAAATGATAATCAAACTATCAAAAACATAATAAACACCTCAAGACGAGTCTAATGATACCCATATTGCTATAATAATAGCCAGGCCAAAATTTGGGTCACCGGCGAGCCAGTGGGCTCCACAACCTGAGACCGAAAACAAAAATGCACAATCTAATCACCGAGGCCATAGGAGTACATGCCTGAAAAATCGAGGAAATTGGGCAAGAATTTTGGTCTAAAACAACCCCTAATAATCAAGAACCCAATTTAAAGATTTAAGGAAAGGAAACCAGAAATTAGGCAAGAATTACCTACCAGGAAGCTGAAATTTTAGACAAGACGGAGAATTCTTCAAACTCATGGACATGCACGAACTAGGAGGCAGAATCTACTACAAATTCCAAGCTTTGGGTATGAGCAACAATGGTGGATTTTTCAATAAAACAAAAGGAAAAGCATGTTGGCGAAGAAGCTTACCAATAATCAGAGAATCACTAATAGACGATGAACAAATGATTTCCCCAAGGCTAGGATTGATATGGAGCAAGTTTGGGAAAGAGTTTAACTGTTTAGAGTTTGGAAAAGTTGAGCTAAAATTCTGGGAAAACGAAATGGAAAAGATGTATACTGCCCAGGGGTCCTTCATCGCGATCGCAAAGGAACCCCTCGTGGTTGTGAGGGCCACGCTGTCTAGACCATCACGATCGCAAGGACTAGCCACGCGGTCGCGAGGAAGGAGTCTCGCGATCGCGGTTAAGGCCTGCATCTACAACAACCAGAAATCTGCGACTTTTCAAAACTCGACAAGGCATTCTGGGCACTGGGAATTCTATATTTACTGTCAAAGAAGACTTTTCTTGGCTTAATATTCAGTGTTGGAACTTTTCTTATGCAGATTGTCAGAGCTTTAGAAGGAAATTTGCCGTTGGATGAGTTAAATGAAGGACTTAGACCTGGACATAGTGGTATATATGGATCTTACGGAAGCTCGGATTTTGACGCTGCTCAGTACAAAGAAGACCTTAAGAAATTTAGAAAGATGGCACTAGAAAGCCAGGCACAGAACTCGAGTGAATGCAGCGGGCCTACGAGCGAATTTGGCCTGCATCCTTCCGGTTCAAGTAGTGAAGGCCTAAGAACGACTCAAGGTACACGCTCTAGTGTCGAAGGTCGTCGAGAAATTAGAATAGAGTAGAAGGCAGCTAGGAAGCAGAAAAAGAGCGATTTTTTCGAATGGAAGGGGGCAATGTAATGAACTCTTCTCAGAAATTGTTGGATTTGGTAGTTTGATTAGAGAATTGTTGAATTTGGCATACCTTTCATATGCCACTACTCTTTGTAATTATCAATTGATCTAGGTGCTGTTGCAGATTTTGTAATGTTCCTTATTCAGTTCCTCAAAAGTTACATGTAAAGAAAGAATTATCAAAAACAATGTAGGATGCCATGAAATTATTCACTTGGTGAAAGTGTCTGCCATTGTTATAACTGGTGTACCTTGTAAGCTTGATATTACAATCTTGGCTTGGCTGTTTTTTTTATCCTTGAAACTGTTTTCGAGGTAAATACTTACCCGCACCAGGTGGTCACTTAATCATTGTTAAACGGTAAATACGTGTGTGTGAAGACATGCACGTCTTACATCCATTGATTTGGTGTAAATATGTTTTACTCTGTTTCCAGTGACACAGGGCTCAAACCAATATTAAAAAATCAATAATGCTAACAGAGTGGAAACGATGTTTTGGACTCAATGAAATTGACAAAACTTCCATACGAGGTCATTTTGGAGAAATGTTGACCCAAGTCAACACTAATGAATAAGAACCCAAAGGCTCGAAATGAGCCCGACTCACCCAAAACCTAGACCAACCACCTTCCTAACCAAAACTTATCATTCCAGAGCTGATGGAATCGTCGGATTTTGAATCTGACACTCTGATCATCAAAAGCCACCAAAAGTTACACTTTCAACTCCAAATGGCCTGAAAACAGAGAAAACAACACGAGACCCACACCGGAAGTTCTCACACCTCAACTAAAGGTCCAACTAGACCAAACTCAATGCTCCGGAGCTAACAAAACTGTCAGAATTCAATTCCGAGCATGTTAGCTATGAATGTTGACTAAATTCAATGATATTCTAAGTTAAAGCTCTAAAATCGGAAAAAAGGGAAAAACAACCAAACGAACGATCAGGGCACTGAACTACCGGTTCTAGCAAGCCATAAATGACTTGGGGCCACTACAAGAAAGCTCTAACAGTATAATAAATGCGTAAACATGAAGATGACCGAAAGGGTCATCACAAATACCCGATCAACTCATTTAAATGAAGCAATGGACAAAAGAGACACTGTCTGTCGCTTCTTTAATTATACAGAGACCCCGTCGGGTCTCTTTTCTTAATTTCTCTCTTTCTCTTTTCTCTTCTCCTCTCCTCCTCTCCTCTCCTCCGCCACTGCTCCGCTGCTCCCTCCACCGCCGCTCCTTCCACTGTCATCCTCCTCCCTCCAACCTCCTCCGATTTTGAGGTTAGTTGATTTGTTTATTTGAAGGTTAGGGTTTAATTTGGCTATTTTTGTTTTGATAAATTTATAGTGAATTCTAGACTAGGGTATGTTGTTGTTGAATTCTACACTAGGGTGTATATGTTGTTGTTGTTGTTGAATTCTAGAGTAGGATTTTGAGAAATTAATAGTGAAAATTGATATGTGAAAAAATTGATAGTGAAAATTTTCTTTTTTAGATTATATTCTTAATTTATGAACTTTAATTAGTTTAGGCTTGCTATTAGTTTGTGAATTTTAGTTTAGGCTTGCTATTAGTTTGTGAACCTTAGTTTAGGCTTGCTATTAGTTTGTGAACATTAGTTGAGGGTTGCTATTAATTAGTTTGTGAACCTTAGTTTGCTATTAGTTTGTGAACCTTAGTTTAGGCTTGCTATTAGTTTGTGAACCTTAGTTTAGGTAAATGCTTGCTATTAGTTTGTCAATCTTAGTTTAGGTTCTTTTTAGAACTTGAATTATATAGGTTCTTGAATTAGCTAGCTTCTTGAATTTGGAATTAGGTTCTTAAATAAGATTATTAACTTGAATTTGGAAACTTTGAAATTGAAATACATTCTTGAATTAGTTTTGGGTTTTGTTTTAAAATCTTGAATTAGTTTTCAACTTTAACTTATTGAATTAGGTTCTTGAATCTTAGTTTTTTTAAGTTAAGCTTTTTTAAGTTAAGTTTGTTAGTTTAAATTGTTAGTTTTGAGTTAAGAATTAGTTTTCAACTTTAGGTTCTTTTTTGAACTTGAATTAGGTACTTCAATTTGGAACTTGAATTTGGAATTAGAATTTGGAATTAAGTTCTTGAATTAGATTATACTCTTGATATAGGTTCTTGAATCTTAGTTTTTTTAAGGTAAGCTTTTTTAAGTTAAGTTTGTTAGTTTAAATTGTTAGTTTTGAGTTAAGAATTAGTTTTCAACTTTAGATTCTTTTTTGAACTTGAATAAGGTACTTGAATTTGGAACTTGAATTTGGAATTAGAATTTGGAATTAGGTTCTTGAAGTAGATTATTAACTTGAATTAGGTTCTTAAATCTTAGTTTTTTTTAAGTTAAGCTTTTTTAAGTTAAGTTTGTTAGTTTAAATTATTAGTTTTGAGTTAAGACTTAGTTTTCAACTTTAGGTTCTTTTTTGAACTTGATTTATATAGGTTCTTGAATTTGGAACGTGAATTTAGAATTAGAATTTGGAACTTGAATTTGGAATTAGGTTCTTGAATTAGATTATTACCTTGAATTAGGTTCTTGAATCTTAGTTTTTTTGAGTTATGTTTTTTTAAGTTAAGTTTGTTAGTTTAAATTGTTAGTTTTGAGTTAAGAATTAGTTTTCAAATTTAGGTTCTATTTTGAACTTGAATTAGGTACTTGAATTTGGAACTTGAATTTGAAATTAGAATTTTAAATTATGTTCTTGAATTATATTATTAACTTGAATTAGGTTCTTAAATCTTAGTTTTTTTAAGTTAAGTTTGTTAGTTTAAATTGTTAGTTTTGAGTTAAGAATTAGTTTTCAACTTTAGGTTCTTTTTTGAACTTGAATTAGGTACTTGAATTTGGAATTAGAATTTTGAATTAGGTTTTTGAATTAGATTATTAACTTGAATTAGGTTCTTGAATCTTAGTTTTTTTATGTTAAGTTTGTTAGTTTAAATTGTTAGTTTTGAGTTAAGAATTAATTTTCAACTTTAGGTTCTCTTTTGAACTTGAATTAGGTACTTGAATTTGAAACTTGAATTTTGAATTAGAATTTTGAATTAGATTATTAACTTGAATTAGGTTCGTGAATCTTAGTTTTTTTAAGCTAAGCTTTTTTAAAGTTTGTTAGTTTAAATTGTTAGTTTTGAGTTAAAAATTAGTTTTCAACTTTAGATTCTTTTTTGAACTTGAATTAGGTACTTGAATTTGGAACTTGAATTTGGAATTATAATTTTGAATTAGGTTCTTAAATTAGATTATAAACTTGAATTAGGTTCTTGCATCTTAGTTTTTTTAAGTGAAGCTTTTTTAAGTTAAGTTTGTTGGTTTAAATTGTTAGTTTTGAGTTAAAAATTAGTTTTCAACTTTAGGTTCTTTTTAACTTGAATTGTATAGGTTCTTGAATTTAGAATTAGGATTTGGAACTTGAATTTGGAATTAGGTTCTTGAATTAGATTATTAACTAGAATTAGGTTCTTGAATTAGGTTCTTGAATCTTAATTTTTGTAAGTTAAGCTTTTTTAAGTTAAGTTTGTTAGTTGAAATTGTTAGTTTTGAGTTAAAAATTAGTTTTCAACTTTAGGTTCTTTTTTGTACTTGAATTAGGTACTTGAATTTGGAACTTGAATTTGGAATTAGAATTTTAAATTAGGTTCTTGAATTAGATTATTAACTTGAATTAGGTTCTTGAATCTTAGTTATTTTAAGTTAAGCTTTTTTTAGTTAAGTTTGTTAGTTTAAATTGTTAGTTTTGAGTTAAGAATTAATTTTCAACTTTAGGTTCTCTTTTGAACTTGAATTAGGTACTTGAATTTGAAACTTGAATTTGGAATTAGAATTTTGAATTAGGTTCTTGAATTAGATTATTAACTTGAATTAGGTTCTTGAATCTTAGTTTTTTTGAGTTAAGCTTTTTTAAAGTTTGTTAGTTTAAATTGTTAATTTTGAGTTAAGAATTAGTTTTAAACTTTAGGTTCTTTGTTGAACTTGAATTAGGTACTTGAATTTGGAACTTGAATTTGGAATTAGAATTTTGAATTAGGTTCTTGAATTAGATTATTAACTTGAATTAGGTTCTTGCATTTTAGTTTTTTCGAGTTAAGCTTTTTTAAGTTAAGTTTGTTGGTTTAAATTGTTAGTTTTGGTTTAAAAATTAGTTTTCAACTTTAGGTTCTTTTTTTAACTTGAGTTATATAGGTTTTTGAATTTGGAACTTGAATTTAGAATTAGGATTTGGAACTTGAATTTGGAATTAGGTTCTTGAATTAGATTATTAACTTGAATTAGGTTCTTGAATCTTAATTTTTTAAAGTTAAGTTTTTTTAAGTTAAGTTTGTTAGTTGAAATTGTTAGTTTTGAGTTAAAAATTAGTTTTCAACTTTAGGTTCTTATTTGAACTTGAATTAGGTACTAGAATTTGGAATTAGAATTTCAAATTAGGTTCTTGAATTAGATTATTAACTTGAATTAGGTTCTTGAATCTTAGTTTTTTTTAAGTTAAGCTTTTTTAGTTAAGTTTGTTAGTTTAAATTGTTAATTTTGAGTTAAGAATTAGTTTTCAACTTTAGGTTCTTTTCTGAACTTGAATTTTGAACTTGAATTAGATTATTAACCTGAATTAGGTTCTTGAATTTTAGTTTTTTTAAGTTAACTTTGTTAGTTTAAATTGTTAGTTCTGAGTTAAGAATTAGTTTCAACTTTATGTTCTTATTCGAACTTGAATTAGGTACTTGAATTTGGAACTTGAATTTTGATTTAGGTTCTTGAATTATATTATTAACTTGAATTAGGTTCTTGAATCTTAGTTTTTTTAAGTTAAGCTTTTTAAAGTTAAGCTTGTTAGTTTAAATTGTTAGTTTTGAGTTAAGAATTAGTTTTCAACTTTAGGTTCTTTTTTGAACTTGAATTTATAACTTGAATTTTGAAGTATGTGATGACCCTTCCGGTCATCTTCGTGTTTACGCATTCATTATACTATTAGAGCTTTTCTGTAGCGATCCCAAGTCATTTATGGCTTACTGGGACTAGTAGTTCTGTTCCCTGGTCGTTCGTTTGGTTGTTTTGGTTGTTTGCTCGGTTTAGAGCCTTAACTTAGAATATCGTTGACATTAGTCAACATTCTTAGCTAACTTGCTCGGAATTGAATTCTGACAATTTTGTTAGCTTCGAAGCATTGAGTTTCATCTAGTTAGACTTTTAGTCGAGGCCTGAGAACTTTCGGTGTGGGTTTTGTGTTGCTTTTTCTATTTTTAGGCCATTTGGAGTTTAAAGAGTAACGTAGGCCAGCTTTCAATGATCGGAGTGATAGATTCGAAATCAGACGATTCCATCAGCTCCGAAATATTGAGTTTGGGTTAGGTAGATGGTTGGTTCAGTTTTTGGGTGAGCCGGGCTCATTTTGAGTATTTGGTTACGTGTTGGTTAGTGTTGTCTTGGGTCAACATTTCTCCGAAATGACCTAATATAAAAGTTTCATTGATTCCGTTGAGTCTGGAACATCGTTATCACTCTGTCACCATTATAGGTTTTTGAATATCCATTTCCGATTGTGCCGGAATGCCCCGTCGAGTTTTGGAAATTTGTAGACTTTTGATGTTGTAGGTGCAGGCATCAAGCCTCAATCGCGATCGCGAGCTCCTACCCTCACAACCTCTATGAAGCACCTGGACTCCTATTCTTTGTGATAGATGATCGCCTGCCACGATCGCGATAAAGTCTCTTCCCCGTTGTTCTTCACGACTGCGTGGCTAGCCTTTGCGATCGCGATTGTCTAGCAAGTGTGGTCCTCATGACCGCGAGGGGTCCCTTCGCGATCGCGATGAAGGACCCCTGGATAGTATATAACTTTTTCCATTTAATTTTTCCAGCCTTCATCTCTCATTTCCCTCAACTCTCTAACACTCAAAAACTCTGTAACTGCTCCAAATCAACTCTTAGGCCTGGGGAAATCATTTGTTCTTCACAAATTCTTGTCTTGTTAATTATTGGTAAGTCTCCTTCCCTAAAGCTCATTTCTTCTCCATATATCTAAATCACCATTGTTGCCACCTCCCCAAGCTCGAATTTCATTTGTAGAATATTGTTCGTATGTGGCGTTGCATGCCCGGAAACTCATTCAATTCTTAGCTCTTGGCATAATTCTCTCATCTTGGTAGGTGATTCTTGTCAATTTCCGGTTTTTATTTCTTAATTCTCCATTATTGGTTTCTTAACTTTAGGGGTTGTTTTAGCCTGAAATTATTGCCCAAATTCCTTTATTTTTCGGGCATGCACTCCCATGGTCTTGGTGATCATAATTTTGACCCGACTACAATTGTAGCATTATGGGTATTGTTAAACTCGTTTTAATGTATTATTTATGTTTTTGATAGTTTGATTATCATTCAAGATTTCTCAGAGCGATTCGGGCTTGGATATTGTTGTCCCAACAGCTTGTCATCGAACGACAGGTAGGCTATGGTTTAAACCCTTTAGACTTCGCATATATAGGGTAAAATTGTACTAATGGGCATCTTTGGGTTGGTTTACTAGGTTGGTACCACAGACCTTGACCGCTTATTCATGTCCGATTACTTTTTCTTTATCCGATGGTTGTAGTATTTGTTTTATACGCTCTATTTACCCTTGTGGTCCAGTGTGGCCTTATATAGACTCTGGAACATAGAAAGTAGGACATTGGGAATGTCTGTGAATCCAGGACATTGTTATTACTATTAGAGTGTTGGCTATCTGTGCTGTAGAACGATTGGAGCCTATACAGGGCCGATAGGTTGATTGTGAGCCATTGGGTAATTGATTGTGATTGAGCTCGCCATCATCATGCATATAAAAGGATTTTCTTCATGATTTTACTATGGTTTTGTCTTCGGGCCTTCTATGGATGATTTCTAAACCTTTGCATGACTCGTGGGGCCTGTTTTTGGTAAAATTGATTATGAAATGGTTTGGTATCATCTTAATGGATCTTCTTGGGGTAAGAAAAGTTAAAAGAAAGATTTGTCACAGTTTTCCTGTTATATATTAGACCCGGTTGAGCTGGGTTGCTAGATTGACCCTATTATGGAGGGGAATTGACATTAGACTCGGTAAAACTGAGCATCAGACTTGATTTTCCCACTTTTTTAGACCCGATTATGCCCGGGCACCCTTGAAGAGAGTTATGAGACTTATTTCATTTATTTAGACCTGGATAGAATTCAGGCATGCATTTTGATCATTTGGGTAATAATTTGCATCCGGTGGCACTCCGGAATAATATTTGAGGTTAGAGTGTAGTATGTGGTCTATGAGTAGACCTCCATGGACCCTATCATTCTCGACCAAGTACTATGGGAAAAAGGGTGACCGGGGGTAGGGGTGTACAGTGGAGTATATGTACTCGGGAGAAGTCCTACCATGGATCCTGCCTTTATTGGACCCTTGAGGCACCGGAAGGGGTAACATACTGACACTGTGGTTGCACTTAGTTTGTCATATCATATCATATCATTCTTTTTGTGAGGTTCCACCTTTGTTTTTTGTTTGTTGAGTGTACACTCCGGTTGTATGAGCGACCAGAGGGTTTGTTTTCACTTGATTGTGTTCCTCAGTTGTATGGGCGGCTGAGAGAATGTAGGTAGACGTTTGTTACTTTATCGCTATACTACACCCTGTCATGGTTATATATATGAGATTGGATACCGAGAGGTTGTTAGTTCCTGACTTGAGTTTGGTATGATTAAGTTGGTTATCTATTCCTATTTTTGAGCATTCTTATCCTTATTCTTCTCCTCCCTTCCCTTGTACTTGAGGTTACTAGTATACCGTGAACTTCTGAAACTTATTATGTATATACTGTTGTTGCAAGGACCCCAGGTGCGTCGTTCCTTACTTTCACCTGTGCCTGTTGTGTATATATTCTACTTGCTAGCCTTATATGTTGCTTTCTGCTGTCTTTTCTCTGGGCTAGTTTTCGTGTATTTATTCGTTTCCTTCTGTGACCATCTATTTTCTATTATGTTCATTACTACTCTTTTATCTTATATGTACCCAGTCGGCCTATGATACCTACTGGGTAACGGTTACTTTGCAATTGGTGCTCATACTACACTCTGCATCTTCTGGTGTATATCCTAGTATGGGACATCTCCGCTAGATCGATGTGAGTCGTGCTTGGAGATTTTGGACTATCTAGACTGAGGGTGAGATCTTGGAGACCGAAGCTTAGCTTTTAGTTTATCTTTTGCTTTATGTACTCTACTACTACTCGGAGACATTTGTGTATATATATTGTTTTGGACCCTTTTGTACTCCTTATTTGTAGATCCGGCTCTATACTATGATACCAGGTTTTGGGTTTGGTTTTGCTTCTGCATATGTATGTATATTCCTGTTACCTATCTTTTTCTCTTGTTCCTTTGCTTCCTCTTGATTATATAATTTCTTCCACTTAACTGTTAGCTAGTAGCCCATTACTAACCGTTCTGGGCTACGGGGATTGGTTCGCCTACTGGGGGGTTATAAGTTCCATCATGACCAAGATATTGGGTCATGATAGCTTGGTATGAGAGTTTTAGGTTCACTGGTATCATCGGTATAGGAGTCAATGTCTAGTAGAGTCTTACGGATTGGGGCAGAGATATCCGTACTCAATCTTTGGGAGGCTATGGTGACATTTTAGGAAAAATGGACCTTTCTTGTTTCTCTTTTGTGCGTAGTATCCTTGAAAGTTCCTAGAGTTTTAGGTTCAGCGGTATCATCGCCAGCTGGCCAAGCCCTTGCGAGTAGTTCCGCTTTAGCCAGAGGGGGCAATGTTAAGGCTAGAGATGGTGCCTCGCATGGAAGAGCAGGTGGTAGGGATTGTAGTTTGCTAGTTGGAGGTCATCGTCAGTTTTTTGTGGTCCTTGGGAGACCGGAGGCAGAGGCCTCGGATCCTTTGATTACCAGTACGATTTATGTGTGCCATCAGTTTGCTATGGCTTTATTTGATCCTAGATCTACTTGTTCGTATGTATCTGCCTACTTTCTGCCTTGTTTGAGGTTGGCTAGTGAACCGTTATCTGTTCCTATTTCTGTTTCGACCCCAGTAGGAGATTCTTTAGTAGTGGATCGGATTATGAGATCTTGCATGATATCTGTTTGTGATTTGGAGACTTAGGGTGACTTGATGATGCTTGATATGATACTGGGTATGGACTGGTTATCCCCTCACTGTGTGGTTTTGGATTGCTATGCCAAGACTGTTACTATCGCCGTGCCCGGTGTATCCCCGGTCGTGTGGCAGGATTCTATTAGCCGCGCACCGTTTGGGATCATCTCTTGTATTTGAGCTAGGAAGTTGATTTCTCGTAGGTGTTTAGCTTATCTAGTATATGTTCGAGATGCTAGTGCTGACGCTCCATCTCTTGAGTCTGTTCCCGTGGTTATAGACTTCTTAGATATGTTTCCTACCGACCTGCCAGGCCTTACACCTGATAGAGATGCTGATTTCTCTATTGAGTTAGAGCCGGGCACCAGGCCCATTTCTATTTCTCCTTACTGTATGGCTCCTACTAAGTTGAGGGAGCTTAAGGAGCAGCTCCAGGATTTGTTAGCTAAGGGGTTCATTAGACCGAGTGTGTCTCTTTGGGGTGCTCCTATTCTGTTTGTTAAGAAGAAGGATGGGTCGATGCGGATGTGTATTGATTATCGACAGTTGAATAAGGTGACAGTGAAGAACAGGTATTTGATGCCAAGGATTGATGACTTGTTTGATCAGCTTCAGGGTTCAGCCATTTTTTCAAAAATTGATTTGAGGTCCGGCTACCATCAGTTGAGGATTAGGGCGGAAGACATCCTTAAGACAGCATTCAGGACATGTTATGCCATTATAAGTTCCTGGTGATGTATTTTGGGTTGACTAATGTCCCCGCAACCTTCATGGACTTAATGCATAGGGTGCTTAGTCTGTACTTGGATATGTTCGTGACAGTCTTCATAGATGACATCCTGGTATACTCTCAGAGTAGATATGAGCATGAGAAGCACTTGAGGACTGTACTTCAGACTTTGAGAGATCATCGGCTCTATGCCAAGTTCTTAAAGTGTGAGTTTTGGCTTGAGTCAGTTGAATTCCTAGGGCACGTGGTGTCTAAGGATGGGATTAGAGTTGATCCGGGTAAGATTTCACTGGTTCATGATTGGCCTAGACTTACTACTGCCACCGAGGTTCGCAACTTTGTTAGGTTAGCGAGTTACTACAGATGGTTTGTTCAGGAATTTTCTTCCATAGAAACACCCTTGACTATGCTGACTAGGAAGGATGTTCCATTTCAGTGGTCGGATCAGTGCGAGGATAGCTTTCAGAGGCTTAAGGCCTTATTGACTTCAACTCGAGTTTTAACCTTGTCGGTCGAGGGTCAGAGTTTTGCCATTTATTATGATGCTTCTGGGGTTAGCCTTGGTTGTGTGTTGATGCAGAAGGGTTGAATAATAGCATATGCATCGACACAGTTGAAGGTTCATGAGCAGAACTACCCCACTCATGACTTAGAGTTGGCGGCAATAGTCTTTGCGCTTAAGATCTGGAGGCACTACGTATATGGAGTTCATTGCGAGATATTCACTGACCATCGTAGTCTTCAATACATTACGAGTTAGTGGGAGATGAACTCGAGGCAGAGGATATGGATTGAGTTTCTAAAGGACAACGATTTCACTATTCTATACCATCCGGGCAAGGCAAACGTGGTAGGAGATGTCTTGAGTCGAAAGGCAGTGAGTATGGGCAGCCTAGCTTCACTTTCAGTTTCTGAGTGACCGTTGGCCTTGGACATCTAGTCCTTTGGTAACCATTTGGTTAGGCTTGACTTGTCGGATCCTAGCAGAGTTCTTGCCAGCATCGAGGTTAGTTCTACTCTAGTTGATCAGATTCAGAGCCGACAATGTGAGGATCAGAGTTTGTGTGACCTTCGTGATCAGATAGTTCAGGGTGAAGCCAGCAGGGCTACTTTGGGTTCTGATGGTATTCTGAGGTTCGACAGCCATCTTTGTGTACCGAGGGTTGGAGATTTGATTCAGTTGATACTTCACGAGGCGCATTGTACTAGATACTCCATTTATCCTGGAGTAGTAAAGATGTATAGAGACTTGAGACATCTTTACTGGTGGAGCAGTATAAAGCGGGACGTAGCGGTTTGGGCTTATTTTTTCAGAGCTGCTGGGATATTATAGGAAAGAATGTCACTAAACTAGTCAGATAATTCTTCTGTGGACAAGAATTGCCCAGATTTATCACTCACACCAATTTGGTGCTGCTCCCTAAAAAAGAGGAAGTGAAACTTTTCTCAGATCTTAGACCCATCAGCTTAAGCTCTTTCACTAATAAAATCATCTCCAGAATGGTTCATAAGAATATTGCAGGTACTCTACCTGATATAATATCCCAGACTCAAATAGGCTTTGTGAAGGGTAGAAGTATTACAGAGAATATCTTAATGGCTCATGAGATTATCAAGGAAATTAACTTGAGAATCAAAAACATCAATGTGGTAGTAAAGCTGGATATGGCCAAAGCATATGATAGGGTCTCATGGATTTTTATGACTAAGGTCCTATGGAAATTTGGTTTTTTCAAAAATTATTATTGACATGTTCTGGAGACTGGTCTCTAACAATTGGTATTCTATACTCATTAATGGCCAATCACATGGTTATTTTCAATCCTCTAGGGGCCTAAAACAAGGAGACCCTTTATCTTCTACTTTGTTCATAATTGCAGCAGAGGTCCTAGCAAGGGGACTGAACAATCTACACAGGGATAAGGATTTCAAGGGATATGGAATGCCAAAGTGAATCCCAGAGATAAACTATCTATCATATGCTAATCATACAATTCTTTTCTGCTCAGGAGATAGGATTTTAGTGATAAAAATGATGAAGGTGTTAAAAGACAATGAAAAATCCTCTAGGCTAATGGTGAACAAATACAAAAGTTTCTTTTTCCTTCATGAGAAAACTCCTTTGATTGTGGCAACTAGAATGAGAAGGTTGACTGGTATCAGGCAAGGCAGTTTCCCATTCATATACCTGGGTTGTCAAGTTTTCTATGGGAGGATGAACAAATCTTATTTTGAAGACTTGACAAGAAAGGTGGCAAGGAGAATCCTATCATGGCAGAACAGGTTCCTGTCCTATGGAGGTAAATTTGTTTTGGTCAATCATGTACTTCAATCTATGCCTGTTTACTTATTATCAGCAATGAATCTCCCCAAACAAGTGATTAATCAAATCCATCAGATTTTTGCAAAGTTTTTTTGGGGAAATACAGGAAATCTCAATGGTAAACACTGGGTGGCTTGGGATGAGATGTGTTACCCCAGAGAAAAGGAGGCTTGGGTTTTAGGTCACTACATAATGTATCTAAGTGATTCATTACTAAACAATGGTGGAACTTTAGGACTTCTACCTCATCACTTTTGAGTAGATACATGGGGAATAAATACTGCAAGAAGCTTCACCCGACCATTACCAGAGCTTCAGAAGAGTCACATGTATGGAGGAACATGTTAAAAGTGAGAGAAGAGGTGGAACATGACATATGGTGGCAACTTAATTCTGGAAATTCAAGCTTTTAGTTTGATAATTGGACTAAACAAAGTGCATTGATAAGATGCAGAGTCATATTTCAGAAGAAATGTCCTCACACATTGCAAAAAATATCAGACCTCCAAGGTTTATGGAAAGTTCATATAAATTTTGGTTGATGGGGAACACCAAAGGGAATTTCATAGAGAAGTTAGCTTATCATAATCTGAGGAACATGAAGGAGGCTATGGACTGGATGAATTGTGTTTTGATTAAGGGGTTGCCTTTTAAGATTGCATTATTTCAGTGGGGGGTATCTAGAAAAAGAATTACAACTGATGATAATCTTAAAAGGATGAGAATGTAAATTGTCTCTAGGTGCTACTATTGTGAAAATGGAGGAATGGAGACCATGATTCATTTATTACTAACATCTCCCATAGCCCAAAAGCTATGGAAGCAGTTTGCTTCTTGTGCAGGTATCAACATTTAAAGATTGCACCTGAAACAGCTAATTTTCAAATGGTGGGGGCACAAAGCCAATCCTAAGGTGCAACACATTCTGAAAGCTATCCCTGCTATCATATCGTGGGAGTTGTGGAAGAGGAGAAATGCCATTAGACATGGAAAAGAGGTCTCTTATAGCAGAATGTACTATCAATGTCAATTGACAGTACATCAGCTTATTAGAGTCAGCTACCCATGGTTTAAAGTCATACCTCATCATTGGGAAGGAATGCTAGACATGCTAAATGCATATAAGCCAACACTCTACTACCACATAGTGAAATGTAATTTCTAAAGTAGGGGTGGATCAAGTGTAACACAGATGGTGCAAGCAAAGGAAATACAGGTTAGAGTTCCTATGTTTTTTTGTGTTAGAAATAGTAATGGCAATCTACTATATGCAGAAGCCCAAACCATAGGAATAACTACAAATATTGAGGCTGAGCTAATGGCAATTTGGAAAGGACTACAGTATTGCATGGAACAAGGATATCACCAAGTCCAGCTTGAGACTGATTCTTTTAGTCTAAAAAAGATAATACAAGGGGAATGGAGAATCCCCTGGGAGCTTATAGAAAAGATTGAGAAAATAAGGGGGTTATGGCACAGATAAATGCAACAATCCATCACACATTCTGAGAGGCTAATCAGCTAGCAGATTACATCATAAACACTATAATAAACAATGAGGGACTATAGGAATTTCATAGCTTCAATCAATTACCATGCTTAGGAAGGAAATTACTAAACATGGATACAAGCCAGCTACCAGCTATCAGAGTCAGAATAAGGAAAATCAATCTAACCAATAACAGTTGAACATGACAGGAACAACAATAAAAGCCACTGAGTCTCAGAGCTATTATATACAAAGATCAGTTTATGGACACTTTATCAACAAAATATCTATGAGAAAACTAACTAGCCTAAGCTACGTCAGCCAACAAAAAGCAATACAAGAACCAACAAAAACCGAGAGTAAGGGAACAAGATCTGAAAGTTATATTCAGCAACTAAGAAGAAGTTAAAGAAGAAGGATATGAGGAGCAACACATTTTTCTCCACCACTACTTCCACTAAGGAAAGAAGGGAAATCAGCACAGGGAATAGCAAAAAAGAGGGGAACAAAGGTACAAAGAAGCTTACATGAAACTACAATATTGGACTGCATGGTTCAGACTCTCTATCGAGTTTCAAAAAAACTCATGGAATTCCACCAGATTGCACACTTGAAGAGGACATGGGTGAGATAAGAACGAAAAGCTCAGAGCAAAGGAGTAAGGGAAACCATACCTTTGCAAGCTGAACAAGAAGCACTAGCTCCACCGACAATGCAACATATTCACCACCCAAATGAGAAGAAGTCAGAGACTAGCATTTGGAATAGCCATCAGAGAAATCCTCAAAAGATGCAGCGAGGAAGAAGAGTAGAAGAGAACAGTGAGGAACAGAATAGGAAACCCTACATTTTAGGGGCTTGTTTTATCCCACCTGAACTCAGTCACTTTTGGGCCGGTTCAGGGTGTATATATTTTTTGTTGTTTTTGTTTGGAGATGGGTCCATTTTGATCCCATCAAGACTTTTCCATTATTAATAAAAAGGGCTCCAGTCCATGATTAACTAAAAAAAAAAGTCCGTAGGACTTTTCAAAAATGAATTCGGGTAAATAGAACTCTAGATATTGAACTTGACGTAAAGGGGTTGGTCTGGAGCGTCAAGGTGTGAAGGTGTGTTCTGAAATGAGCAAAACTGGGAGGATTCTCGAGTTTTTGTCCCATGTCAACCACTATAACAGGAGTGAAAGGCGGTCAACCCCGCTATAGCGGGTGGCTTCTACTACGATGGTGCCACAATAGTGGGATTGGGCCACTATAGCAGGATAAGTCGCTGTAAATACAAAAACTTCCCAAAAACGTTCATTATTTCTCAAGAACATTTTGGGGAAGGGTTGTGGTGACTTTTGGCAATTTCCATCAGTTTTCCACCATAATCCTTCACTAAGGTAAGAATTTTGTTCCCCTAATCTAGTACTTTGATTCTTGTGGCTTAGAATCGTTAGTTACATGTTTGGGAAAGGGTTTAACCTAACCTAGGTTGGATTTTTTGGTAAAAAAGGGGAATGTTGGGATGAAAAACCTGGGTTTCTTTAACTAGGTTGTTATTTAAAGATTTCTTATCGTGATTCAATAGCATTAACAATAGTATTGGTAGTAAATAGGTGAATTTAAGGTGGGAGGACCCTGGGATGGGTGGAATAATTATGAAATTGACCTGGGGTTTGGGATTAAGATGTAATCCGAGAATATTTAGGCCATTTGGGTTAATTTTGTTTTTATGTTATTATTTTTAGACCAAGATCAAGCTAGAGTTTTGAGAAATAGAAAAGCTCTGATCCAATAGAGCATTTGGGCTTGATTTGACCTATGCGATGGTTGAATTATTTTCCAAATTACGTTATGTGTGCATGTTAACTATTTCTTTAGTATTGCTTGTACAATACGTGTTTTAGGGAAAAAGGGAATGAATGTGAAATAATATCTTATTGTCAATCTCATACAATGAACTTGTCTTAAATACTTGTTGGCTTTACAAGTGTGGGTTGTATATTATTGTGATTTTAATTGTGTGATATCTGTGATTATTGGTTGGCTCAGGTACCACACCTGGTACGGGATATGTATCAGTTGGCTCGGGTACTATGCCTGGTACAGGATCTATTATTGGTGGCTCAGGTACCATGTCTAGTACATGTTTCATTGTTCTTTTGTGTGTTGGTTCCATGAGTGAACCGAGTTTATTCGTTGTGATGTATTTATTACCTATTGGTATATGAGTGGCTGAATTGGTGTGTTTAAATGCTAGGACGGTTTTTGTGTAGACCAAGATTGCATATTAAACACCGTAGACAATGTCCTAGGGATCCTTGGATGGTTCGAGTTACTTGAAAGATGTGTTGAGTTGTATATAGGTTGTTGTTGTGGTTTGGACATGTCTCATGTGGTTGTTAAGTAAGGATGATGACTGAGAGTCTTGTTTATATTCACTGACTTTGGTTATACATGTTTGTCCTGCTTTACTAAGTTATAGTTATTTGTTCATATTTTTGTATGTTTGGAGTTGGCCGATGATCCTACCAGTACTCTGTTGTTTTTATGTACTGATATTGCACTTTCTCTTCTTTTATTGAGTACATGGCATATCATGGCGGCTGCTGCGGGACCTCAATTATGGTACACATTTCCTGAATCTAAGGGTGAGCTGCTTCTTTCGGGCTGCGATGGATTCATCTACTTGTTCTAGTCCATTGTTCGAACTTGGATTCCTTTTGTTTTAGGATTTCATCCCCGTATTCTAGACATGTTTTTAGAGTTTTGGTATATGACTTTCAGGTTTTAGGGGATTATTTCCACATGTATTTTGTTATTTACTTTTAGATGTGAATCTTAGCTTAATTAATACAAACTGATTTTTTGCTGCTTAGTTTTATTTAAATGTTCACTCGGGTATTTGGTTCTCCCACTGGGGGTTTAGTATGGGTTCCACTTGCAGCAATTTAGGTCATGACAAAAACGGTATCAAAGCCCTAGGTTCATTGATCTCATTGTACCAAAATAAGTCTAGTAGAGTGTAATACGCCAAAATTCGATCCATCTTTCAAACTCAAAAACTTACAAAATTTTGAACTTTCCAGGAATTACGGGTCAAAATCAAGGACCGTGGTCTAAACTACGGGTCGTGGAATGAACCCGTGGTTTACATATATAGGTTCAGTCTCTCGTATGAGAACCATGAGATGGTTTTACAGACCGTGGTTCAAACCACGATCCATCCTGTCAACTCGTGGAACTTGATTAGAGAGTTGACAGTTTCCTTGAAGATTATGGATTGGGTCTACGGACCGTAGTTTATTCTACGGCCTTTCCTATTGATCCGTAGAACTCCTTTTGCAGCTTGAATGCTGAGCCTAGAATCACGACTGAGTCTACGGACCGTGGTTCATTCTACAGCCCATACTGTTGACTCGTAGAAATTAATCTACGGCCTGACTCTGTGGCCAGGAACCACGAGTGGAAAACACAAGTCGTGGTTCAGTCTACGACTTGTGGAATCCATCTGTGATTCCTGAAGCCAACTATTTTCAATAGTTTAAATTTTAAGTTCTCAGCAGTATTTTAGACCTTTCCTTTCTAACTTTGCTCCGACTATAAATAGTCTTAGGCTTATTTTATTAAGTCTAATTCCCCAAAACAAAGTCAGACTTTTCAAAATTTGATTCAAGTCAGAACAGAGAGTCTTCTCCAAAGTTCCAGGCCTAGGGTTCTCTCCTCCAAGCTTCAACTCCAGATTCTTGCAGGGATTTTCATCAACCAGGTATGTGGGAATTTAGTAAGGGCTTTCCGCCCTTATGCCCAAAAACCTCAGATCTTTTCAATGATTCTCATGAATACAGAACTAAGGTTCTTGTCCTTTTTATAGATTGCTCTAAGAAATCATGCTCATGAGTTATATATGATCTTTGCATTATTTTAAATATCACATACTAAATATCTTGCATTACTTAGATATTTACAAGATCTTTAGGAATCATGGACTTAGCCCTAAATTATAGCATTTGCTTAAATGTGTTAGGTTCCTTCAAAAATTCAACCTAGCTTATTAGTATGAGTTCTAAAAGCAGAAATTGGTCAGTGTTTAGTCTACTATAATATCTCAGAAAAACAAAGACTTTAGACTAGTCTAGTCCTGACCCCGAAACTCAGGATGCCAGTTTTGAATTAAGCTATATTCAGTTTGGGAGTAGTATTTAGCATCGAGTTGGACTAGGGTTCAACGTACCCTCATGTCCCAGAACTACGTGTCATCATAGGTTTGTAAGTCCCCTCTGTTGGGTATCAGCCTTAGTGATCACGCCACATTCATGCCTTTATACCCTGGAAAGGTATATTGGGTCCCATCGATGGGGCGTATACATCGGACTCCACGTTTAGCTCACATGGTTTATGTCGGTTAATAAGCTCTCCCATAGTATTAGATTCAGTATTGTACTCTAGGCCCTCTGTTACACTTATTTTCAGTTTTCAACATACTTTCATGTTATTTCTGTATTTTAGTTGTTTTATGCACAATTATACATTTGGGCCTATGTACTATAGCTTAGTTCAGATTACAGGTTTCAGTATTTTTAGCAATGTTTACATTTCAGTCAACTTTGTATATCCCTCATGCTCAGTACATCCGAAGTACTAATGCATACTCTATGTTGCATCCTATTATGATGTAGGCTCAGGTTCTCAGGCTGAGCCACGTGATTAGCTCCTACCGGTGCCACATAAGCTTTGTCAGGGGTGAGTCCTCATCCTCAGAGGACATTTTCTTTATGCTTTTATTTGATTTTGTCAGATATTTTATTTTCAGTATTTTGGAGCTAGTTAGGTACTTGTCCCAGCAACTCACCAGTATTAGAGGCATTCAGACATAGAGTCATTATTCAGTTGATTTGGGATGTATGGTTTATACTCAGTAATTTCTTTCAGACATTAGATACATTCTTTTAGCTTTATTCATTTCTTAGTTATGGTTCCACTTGTTTTAGAATTATATTAAGTACGCTTGTGATATACCAGATTCAGGGTTACCTTGGGGTTACTTGTGACCCTAGGTCTCGTGTAACGTCTAGGGGCTAGCCTCGAGGCGTGACAAACTTGGTATCAGACCATCAGGTTCAAGAGTCCTAGAATGTCTGAAAGATGCACTAAGTAGAGTCTCTCTTATAGGTGTGAAGCGTGCCACACTTATGAGGGGGAGGCTACGAAGTGTTCTAAGAAAACTTCACTTCTTTTGCTATTTTTATCGTGCGATTGAGTGTGAATCAACCTCTCCCTTCTAATCCATTATTATGCATTTCTGATCATGCTTCCTCGTAGGGCTAATGCATGCAACGCTAACGCAAATACTCTAGCCCCGAAACATGAGGTTACAAATGTAGAGTTCCATAATGTGATTCAGTTGTTTGCTCAGATAGTTGCCAATCAGGCTAATTAGCAGGCCCCTATTCCTGTGAACCCCGCTCTTGGATCAGCTACAACCAGGGTTCATGATTTTGTTCGTATGAATCTGCCAGAGTTTCTAGGGTCGAGGGTTGGTGAAGACCCACATAATATCATTGATGAGATAAAGAAAATTCTTGAGGTGATGCAAGTGACTGGTACTGATAGTGTTGAGTTGGCATCCTATCAACTAAAGGATGTGGCTCACATTTGGTTCATGCAGTGGAAGGACAACAGGGGTATGAATGCAACTCCTGTGACATAGGACTATTTTATGTGAGATTTTCTGGACAGGATTTCCCGAGAGAGTTGAGGGAGGCTAAGGCCCAGGGGTCCACAATAGTCCAAAAGTATGGGCTGAAGTTCACTCAGCTCTTTAGGTATGCTCCGCATATGTTAGCCGATCCAAGGGCTAAGATGGGCAAGTTCTTGTTTGGAGTATCCGATCTAGTGAAGACAGAGTGCATAAATGCTATATTATTGGGTGATATGGATATCTCCAGACCGATGACTCATGCTCAGCAGGTTGAGGGATACAATCCTAGGGAAATGGCTAAGGACAACAAAAAGGCTAGGATGAGTAACTATGAATATTCTCAGCAGAGGTTGGGCGGTGGGAGTCACTTACAGTTTCAGCAGAGATCCACAGCCCCAATGCATTTATCAGCTAGTGCTTTATCTCCCAGGCCTCGACATAACCAAAAATGAGGAGCATCAGGCTCTAAGTCTCAGGCTAGTATTTCAGGTAATCGTACTTTTCCATCATGCCCAAAGTGTGGTAAGAACCATCCGGGTGAGTGTCTTGCTGGAAAAGAGGGGTGTTTTGGTTGTGGTCAACTCGGTTATAGTTAAAGTACTGCCCCTCCACCAGGCAAGGACATGGAGGTGACAAAGCTCAGTCTACTACTTCAGTAGCTCCAGCGGGTCGCTCCACTCAGCAGGGTGCCTCATCTATTACAAGTGGTGGCAAGCGTCAAAATAGATTTTATGCTCTTCAGACTCTATAGGACCAGGAGAATTCTCCCCATGTGGTCACGGGTACGTTATAAGTCTTCCATTTAGATGTTTATGCACTATTAGACCCTGGTGCAACACTTTCCTTTGTAACTCCCTTTATAGTAGTAAACTTCGATGTCAATCCCGAAATACTCCCAGAACCCTTCTCAGTATCTACTCCAGTTGGTGACCCGTTATAGCTAGACGGGTATACAGAAATTTCCCTATCACAGTTTCCCAGAAAGTCACCTCAACAGATTTTGTAGAGTTAGAAATGGTAGATTTTGATATCATTCTAGGTATGGATTGGTTACATTCCTGTTATGCCTCAGTCGATTATAGAACTAAGATCGTTCGATTCAATTTCCTAATGAGCCAGTCTTAGAATGGAAGAGTAGTAACTCGGTGCCTGTAGGTCATTTCATCTGCTACCTTAAGGCTAGAAAAATAATTTCCAAAGGATATATCTATCACCTTGTTCGGGTTAAGGATTCAAACTTTAAGACCCCAACTCTTGAGTTAGTCCCAGTGGTGAATGAGTTCCCAGAAGTGTTCCCAGAAGATCTTCTCAGAGTTCCTCCTGAAAAGGAAATCGACTTCAGAATTGATCTCCTTCTAGATACCTAGCCTATGTCGATTCCTCCTTACAGAATGTCTCCAACGGAGATTAAGAAATTGAAAGAATAGTTGAAAGACCTGCTAGATAAGGGCTTCATCAGACCCAATATCTCTCCGTAGGGTGCTCCAGTGTTGTTCGTGCATAAGAAGGATGATTCGCTCAGGATATGCATTGACTATCGTCAGTTGAACAAGGTCACAATCAAGAATAAATATCCCATCCCCAGGATTGATGACTTGTTCGACCAGCTTCAGGGTGGTAGTTGCTTTTCCAAGATAGACCTCAGATCCAACTATCATAAGCACAGAGTCAGGGGTAGTGACATCCCGATGAAAGCCTTCAGGACTCGGTATGGTCACTATGAATTTGTAGTTATGTCTTTTGGACTAACCAATGCTCCTGTAGCTTTCATGGACTTAATAAACAGGGTGTTCAAACAGAATTTGGACTTATTCATAATTATCTTCATTGTTGATATCCTTGTTTATTCTCGTAATGAGGAGGAGCATGTGAATCATCTGAGGGTCATTCTGCAAACTCTCAAGGACCACCAGTTATTCACCAAGTTCAGTAAGTGTGAATTCTGGTTGAAATCAGTCACTTTTCTTGGTCATGTGGTGTCTAGTGATAGCATCCGAGTTGACTCTCAGAAGATTGAGGCAATAAAGGAATGGCCCAGACCCACCTCTCTGACAGACATCAGAAGTTTCTTGGGTTTGGCTGGTTATTACAGGATATTCGTCGAAAGATTTTTATCCATAGCTGCCCCATTGACAAAGTTAACTCATAAAAAGGTCAAGTTCTAATGGTCAGATGAGTGTGAGAAAAGTTTCTTGGAACTGAAAACTAGGTTGACTACAACTCCTGTTTTGACTCTACCAGAGGGTTTAGATGGCTATATGGTTTATTGCGATGTATCCAGAGTCGGCCTGGGTTGTGTTTTGATGCAGCAGGGTAAGTTCATAGCATATGCTTCCAGACAGCTTAAGGCCCATGAGAAGAATTACCTGACTCATGACCTCGAGCTTGCAATTGTTGTGTTTGCCTTAAAGATATGGAGGCACTACTTGTATGGTGTTCATGTTGATGTGTTCACAGATCATAAGAGCCTCCAGTACGTGTTCACCCATAAAGAATTGAATCTTTGTCTGAGGAGATGGCTTGAGTTCCTCAAAGATTATGATATTAATGTGCTCTACCATCCTGGTAAGGACAACATAATGGCTAATGCTCTCAGTAGACTGTCTATGGGTAGCGTATCACCTGTTGAGGAAGAGAAGAAAGAATTGGCCAGAGAGGTTCATCGGCTTGCTCGCTTAGGAATTTGCCTTATGGACACGTCAGATGGTGGTGTGATAGTTCAGAATGGGTCAGAATCATCATTGGTAGCGGAGGTTAAGGAAAAGTAGGATAGTGATCCTATATTGCTATATCTGAAGGGTGCAGTTCATTAACAGAGAGTTGAGGTTTTCTACCAAGGGGGAGATGGTGTGCTTCGTTATCAGGGCCACTTATGTGTTCCTAAGGTGGGTGAGTTGAGGCAGCAGATCCTTTTAGAAGCCCATAATTCCAGATATTCCATTCATCCAGGTGCCACTAAGATGTACCGTGATCTACGGGAAGTCTATTAGTGGAATGACATGAAGAGGGACATCGCAAATTTTGTGGCTAAGTGTCCCAACTGTCAGCAGGTTAAAGTAGAACATCAAAAACCAGGAGGTGTGACTCAGGAGATTAGTATTCCTACTTAGAAGTGGGAAGTGGTCAACATGGATTTCATTACGGGGTTACCTCGTACTCGCAGGCAGCATGACTCCATTTAGGTGATAGTGGATAGACTCACCAAGTCAACTCACTTCTTGGCATTAAGACTACATATTTGGCGGAGGACTATGCCAAACTCTACATCAGCGAGATAAAAAGGCTTCATGGGGTCCCCCTGCCTATAATCTCAGATAGAGGTCCTCAGTTTACATCTCATTTCTGGAGATCATTCCAGAAAGGTCTTGGTACTCAGGTGAATCTCAGTACAACATTTCATCCGCAGATGGATGGTCAGACAGAGCGTACCATTCATACCTTAGAGGAAATGTTGAGAGCTTGCGTGATCGATTTCAAGGGTAGTTGGGATGATCACCTACCTCTCATAGAGTTCGCCTATAATAACAGTTTCTACTCCAGTATTCATATGGTCCCATATGAGGCACTTTATGGGTGTAGATGCAGCCTTGATTGGGCCAGATTCGGTTCATGAGTCTATGGAGAAAGTTCAGCTCATCAGGGAGAGATTGAAAATAGCTCAGAGTTATCAGAAGTCCTATGCAGATGTGAGGAGAAGGGACTTAGAGTTTGAGGCCGATGATTAGGTTTTCCTGAAAGTATCACCCATGAAGGGGGTGATGAGATTTGGCAAGAAGGGAAATCTCAGTCCCAGGTATGTAGGCCCTTACGGAATCTTGAAAAGGGTTGGTAATGTGGCTTATGAGTTAGAGTTGCCAGCAGAGCTAGAAACGATTCATCTCATTCTTTCACATTTCCTTGTTGAATAAGTGTGTGGGTGATCCAACATCGATAGTACCTCTTGAGAGGGCGGCGGTGAAGGATAGCCTCACCTATGAGGATGTTCCCATTGAGATTCTTGACCGTCGGGTTCGTAGGTTGAGAAACAAGGAAGTCGCTTCGGTAAAGGTTTTATGGAGGAATCAGTCCATAGAGGGAGATACTTGGGAAGCAGAAGCAGCCATGATGGCTAAGTACCCCCACATATCCCCTTCCGATCCAGTTCCAATTTGAGGTAATAGTTTCTCCTCAGTTTCTTAGTTTACTCTTATATATTCCCGTCTCAGTATCATGTTCCATCAGTTGTTCATGAAATTCAGCACTCTTTCATGTACTTAGAACCTATTTCAGCTAGAGATTTAGCTTTTAATGTTTAGTGGTAGGGATTGTAGTTTCGTCCCTCCAAACTCAGCTTGTTCAGTCTTCATTCGAGGATGAATGATCCTAAGGGGAGATATTGTAATACCCACGAATTCGATCCAGCTTTAAGACTCAGAAACTTGCAGAATTTTGAACTTTCTAGGAATTATGGGTCCAAACCACGGACCGTGGTCTGAACCATAGGACATGGAATGAACCCGTGGTTTACATCTACAGGTTTAGTCTCTGGTCTGAGAACGACGAGTTGGTTCTACGGACCATGGTTCAAACCACGGTCAATCTTGTCAACTCGTGGAACTTGATCAGAGAGCTGACAGATTCCCTGAAGATTACAAATTGGGTATACGGACCATAGTTTATTTTACGGCCCATCTTGTAAACCCATAAAACTCCTTCTTCAGCTTGAATGCTGAGCCTAGAATCACGACTGAGTCTAAGGACCGTAGTTTATTCTATGGCCACTATTGTTGACTCGTAGAAATTTATCTGCGGCCTGACTTTGTGGCCAGGAACCACGAGTGGAAACCACAAGCCGTGGTTCAGTCTACGACTTGTGGAATCCATCCATGATTCCTGAAGTCAACTTTTTCTAGAAGTTTTTAATTTAAGTTCTTAGGGGTATTTTAGACCTTTTCTCTCTAACTTTTCTCTGACTATGAATAGTCTTAGGATTATTTTATTAAGTCTAATTCCCCAAAACAAAGTCAGACTTTTCAAAAATCTATTCAAGTCAAAACAGAGCGTCTTCTCGAAAGTTTCAGGCCTAGGGTTCTCTCCTCCAAGCTTCAACTCCAGATTCTTGTAGGGATTTTTATCCACCAGGTATGTGGGAATTTAGTAAGGGCTTAGTCCGCCCTTATGCCCAAAACTCTCAGATTATTTCAATGATTCTCATGAATATAGAACTAGGGTTCTTGTCCTTTTTACATATATCTCCAAGAAATCATGCTCATGAGTTATATCTGATCTTTGCATTGTTTTAAATATCACATACTGATTATCTTGTATTACTTAGATATTTACAAGATCTTTAGGAATCTTGGACTTAGCCCTAAATTATAGCATTTTCTTAAATGTATTAGCTTCCTTCAAAAATTCAACCTAGCTTATTAGTATGAGTTCTAAAAGAATAAAATGGTTAGTTTTTAGTCTACTACAGTATCTCAGAAAAACAAAGACTTTAGACTAGTCTAGCCCTGACCCAAAAACTCAGGATGCTAGTTTTGAATTGAGCTATATTTAGTTTGGGAGTAGTATTTATCACCGAGTTGGACTAGGGTTCAACGTACCCTCATGTCCCAGAACTACGTGTCATCATAGGTTTGTAAGTCCCCTCTGTTGGGCATCAGCCTTAGTGATCACGCCACAATCATGCCTTTATACCCTGGCAAGGTATATTGGGTCCTCTTGATGAGGCGTATACATCAGACTCCACGTTTAGCTCATGTGGTTTATGTCGGTTAATAAGCTCTCCCACAATATTAGATTCAGTATTGTACTTTAGGCCCACATTTACACTTATTTTCAGTATACTTTCATGTTATTCCTGTATTTCAGCTATTTTATGCATGATTATACATTTGGGCCTATGTACTATAGCTTAGTTCAGATTACAGCTTTCAGTATTTTTAGCATGTTTACATTTCAGCCAGCTTTGCATATCCCTCATGCTCTGTACATCCAAAGTACTGACGCATACTCGATGTTGTATCCTATTATGATGCAGGGTCAGGTTCTCAAGTTTAGCCACATGATTAGCTCCTACCGGTGCCACATCAGCTTAGTCAGTGGTGAGTCCTTATCCTACAAGTACATTTTCATTATGCTTTTATTTGATTTAGTCAGATATTCTTAGTTCCAGTATTTTGGAGTTAGCTGGGGACTTGTCCCAGCAGCTCACTAGTATTAGAGGCATTCAGACATAGAGTCAGTATTCAGTGTATTTGGGTTGTATGGTTTGAACTCAGTCATTTCTTTAAGATATTATTAGATACATTCGTTTAGTTTTATTCATTTCTTAGTTATGCTTCCTCTTGTTTTAGAATTATATCCAGTATTCTTGTGATATACCAGATTCAGGGTTAGCTTAGGGTTACTTGTGACCCTAGATTCTATGTTATATCTAGGGGATAGCCTCGAGGCGTGACATAGAGTCTTGCGGAGTGGTACAGAGACGTATGTACTTTTCTTCGAGAGGCTACAGGACTTTAGGAAACTATCTTTTTTTTTATTCGTGCAATAACTCAATTCCAATTGGTATTTGGCGATCTAAATTGGTATGACTTACTTTATTTTTTTTGTATGTAGATGGTTAGTACCAAACAAAATAGAGCAAGAGCAGAAGCTCTAGCTACATGACTGGCAGCTTTCAGATTACAGCCTTCAGTATAGCTTAGTTCAGATTACAGCTTTCAGTATTTTTAGCATGTTTACATTTCAGCCAGCTTTGCATATCCCTCATGCTCTGTACATCCAAAGTACTGACGCATACTTGATGTTGTATCCTATTATGATGCAGGGTCAGGTTCTCAAGTTTAGCCACATGATTAGCTCCTACCGGTGCCACATCAGCTTAGTCAGTGGTGAGTCCTTATCCTACAAGTACATTTTCATTATGCTTTTATTTGATTTAGTCAGATATTCTTAGTTCCAGTATTTTGGAGTTAGCTGGGGACTTGTCCCAGCAGCTCACTAGTATTAGAGGCATTCAGACATAGAGTCAGTATTCAGTGTATTTGGGTTGTATGGTTTGAACTCAGTCATTTCTTTAAGATATTATTAGATACATTCGTTTAGTTTTATTCATTTCTTAGTTATGCTTCCTCTTGTTTTAGAATTATATCCAGTATTCTTGTGATATACCAGATTCAGGGTTAGCTTAGGGTTACTTGTGACCCTAGATTCTATGTTATATCTAGGGGATAGCCTCGAGGCGTGACATAGAGTCTTGCGGAGTGGTACAGAGACGTATGTACTTTTCTTCGAGAGGCTACAGGACTTTAGGAAACTATCTTTTTTTTTATTCGTGCAATAACTCAATTCCAATTGGTATTTGGCGATCTAAATTGGTATGACTTACTTTATTTTTTTTGTATGTAGATGGTTAGTACCAAACAAAATAGAGCAAGAGCAGAAGCTCTAGCTACATGACTGGCAGCTCGAGGGCGAGGAAGAAGCAGGGGCAGAGAGAGAGCGACACCCGCCAGGGGTGGAGCTCAGGCAACTACTGAGCAGATGTTAGCGACCCCTCCCTTACCCCTAGATCATATTGAGGATGGTGAGGTGGTACACAAGGATGGCACGGAAGCAGAGGTGGCAGCACCAGTTAGAGGTGCAGGCCTACCTCCTATGTCTTCTGAGGTCATTCAATAGGTGTTGGCATTTCTGAGCAGGCTGGCAGAACCTGGAGCCATCCCCACTATGCCAGCAGTTCAAATTCTGGGAGCTCATCCCGCTGTTGACATAGCTCCCAGAATGGATGAAGCTTCGGGTACTAATGCATTCTTCTATTCAGTACTAATCCCTCTCATGACCAGTATCGAGCATGAGTTATTGACCAAGTTCTTAAAGATGAAATCTCCATCGTTTCATGGTACAGAGAATGAGGATGCCCTTGAGTTTATTATGGATTGTTATGAGAGGTTGCATAAGTTGGGTATTGTACAACAACATGGGGTCTAGTTTGTGACTTTTCAGTTGTAGGGTGCTGCCAAGTAATTGTGGAGGGCTCACGTGGAGTGTCGTTCATGAGCCTTTCCTCCGATGACTTAGGCCCTATTTTATTGTTTTTTTCTAGAAAAATATGTCCCCTGTACTCTCAAGGATCGCAAGAAGGATGAGTTTCTGGCCCTTGCACAGGGTCGTATGTCTTTTGTAGCTTATAAGGCTAAGTTTCATGCATTATCTCGCTATGCTACCTAGCTATTGGGCACTGAGGAAGAGAGGATTCCTCTGTATGTTAAAGGTTTGAATTCTGACTTGCAAGTTCTATCCATTCATATGACTTTGGCAGGGAAGAGATTTAATGAGGTGAATGACTATGTGTAGAAACTAGAAGGAGTTAAGCAAGTTGGATAGGCTAAGGTGTTAGCCAAGAAGTCCAAGAGTATTGGGTAATTTTAGTGGTTCTTATTCCAGAGGTCCAGTCAGCAGATTCATTTGGCTCATCCTATTCAGTCAGCCTTACCAGCTTCTACAGGCGGTCACTCAGGGGCCATTCCGCAGTCGCCAGCTCCTAGAGGCTAGGGGGCTTCTTATTCTTGGGGTAATTTTAGTGGTTCTTAATCCAGAGGTCCAGTCAGTAGATTCATTCGGTTCATCCTATTTAGTCAGCCTTGCCAGCTTCTACAGGCGGTCACTCAAGGGCCATTCAGCATTCGACAGCTCCTAGAGGCTAGGGGGCTTCTTATTCTTCTGCCTGCAGGCCCTCTCTTGAGCAAGGATGTTTCCATTATGGTGATCTGGGTCATTTTAAGAGGGAATTCCCTCTAAGGTAGGTAGGTAATCAGGTGCAGTAGTAGACTAAGGCTATGGTTCTAGAAGGTGGAGGTGGCAATAGCAGGGGACATCCACAGGATGGGCGAGACAATAATTAGAGAGACCATTGAGGTAATAGAGGTAATGGTAACACGAGGAGGGGAATGGTACATCCAGCTAGAGAGGTTGCTCGTATTAATGATAGATCTAGTTGTTATGCCTTCCTAGGCAAGTTTGAGGATGAGGCATTTGTTATTGTGATAACAGGTACTATTCTCATATGTGACCGAATGACTTCTATCTTATTTGATTCGGGTTCCATATATTCTTATGTATCTTTTAGATTTGCCTAGGGTATGGACTTGATTTGTGATATTCTTGATTCTTCTATTCATGTTTCTACTCCAATTGGGGAGTCTATAGTAGTGACCCATGTGTATCATTTATGCTCTGTTATATTTATGGGTTTTTAGACTTGGGTAGATTTGGTCATATTGGATATGATGGATTTTGATATTACATTGGGTATGACTTGGCTGTCTCTTTATCACGTTGTGTTGAACTATAATTCTAAGTCAGTCACTATAGAAATGCCGGGTATAGATAGACTAGAGTGGAAGGGTGTGTATAAGCCTAAGCTAGTAATGATCATATCCTTTATTTGGGCTAGAAAGCTAGTTAGGAATAGGTGTTCAGTCTTCCTGGCTCATCTTCAGGATGTTAGTGCGGAGTCACCTTCTAATGAGTCTATCCTGGTGGTTTTGGTATTTCTGGAGGTATTTCCTACAGATCTGCCTGGTATGCCTTGGACAGGGATATTGACTTCTGTATAGATTTGGAGATGGGCACTCACCCAAACTCTATTGCTCCTTATTGCATGGCTCTGACAGTGATAAGGGAACTCAAAACTCAGCTATAATAACTCCTAGATAAGAGATTTATTCATTACAGTGCTTCACCTTGGGGTGCTCCCGTCTTGTTTGTTAAGAAGAAGGATTGTAGCATGAGGATGTGTATAGATTATAGGCAATTGAACAAGGTTACCATCCGGAACAAGTATCCCTTACCTTGCATAGATGACCTTTTTGACCAGTTGCATGGTGCTTCGGTGTTTTCTAAAATTGACCTGAGGTTTGGGTATCATCAGCTAAAAATTAGGCCCAAGGATATACCTAAGATGGATTTTTGTACACGGTATGATCATTATGAGTTCCTGGTAATGTCTTTTGGGTTGACCAATGCGCCAACAACCTTTATGAGCTTGGTGAATGGGGTTTTCAAGTTATTCTTTGATTCATTCTTGATTATTTTATCGATAATATTTTGAGTTACTCCAAGAGTAAGGAGGAGCATACAAAGCATCTTCGTATAGTTTTGGGAATTCTGAAGGAAAAGAAATTGTATGCTACATTTTCAAAATGTGAATTTTGGTTATCTTTAGTTTCCTTCTTAGGGCATGTGGTCTCGGAAAAAAGGGTGATGGTGGATCCCCAGAAGATTGAAGCAGTTAAGAGTTGGGTCCGGCCTAGCTCTGTGACTGAGGTTAGGAGTTTTGTGGGTCTTGCTAGATATTATGACAGGTTCGTAAAAAATTTTACTTCCATTGCTACTCACTTAACAAGGTTGACCCAAAAGGAGGTACCCTTTGTTTTGTCTAACAAGTGCGAAGAGAGTTTTCAAAGGCTCAAGACACTTCTGACTACAACTCCTATTCTATCATTCCCGGTTGAAGGGAAGGACTTCATTGTATTTTGTGATGCTTCACATTTGAGTTTGGGTATTGTGTTTATGCAGGACAGGAATGTCATAGCCTATGCTTCAAGGCAATTGAGGCATCATGAGAAGAACTACCCAACCAATGATTTGGAGTTGGCTGCGATGGTATTTGAACTTAAGATCTAGAGACACTATCTCTATGGTGTCAAGTGTGAAGTGTTCACAGACCATCACAACCTGCAACATGTGTTTACATCGAAGGATCTGAATCTGAGACAGAGAAGGTGGATGGAGTTGTTGAAAGATTATGATATGACTATCCAGTATCATTTGGATAAGGCCAATGTTGTGGCAGAGGCATTTAGCTAGAAGGCAGTAAGCATGGGCAGTTTGGCTTGTTTGAGGGTGTCTAAGCGACCCTTGTCTAGAGAGAATTATACTGTGGAATCCATGTTCATGCAATTGGGAATTTTAGAACAAGGTAGAGTGTTGGCCAGTATTGAGGTTAAGTCCACATTTTTGGAGGAAATCAAGGCCAAATAGTTTCAAGATTTGCAATTGAACAAGCTCCAGAACAAGGTGGTGTCCGGTGAGACTTTGGATGCCACTTGATACGTGTGGGGTGTTGTGTTTTAAAGGGAAAATATATGTTCCTTGGGTTGATATCTTAGTTCAAAACATGTTGGCTAAAGCTCATGGTTCGTGGTACTCAATTCATCTAGGTGTAACCAAAATATACTGGGACTTGAGGCAACTTTATTGGTGGCCTGAGATGAAGAGGGACATAGATGAATATGTGTCCAAGTGTCAAAATTGTCAGCTAGTGAAGTATGAGCACCAAAGGCCTGCAGGTTTGCTTCAAAGGATGCCCATTCCTGAGTGGAAGTGGGAAAGGATAGTAATGGACTTCATGGTGGGTCTTCCTAAGACTTTGGGAAAGTATTATTCAATTTTGGTCATCGCAGATAGGCTGACTAAATCAGCCCACGTCATTCCTATCAGGGTGGATTACAACTCCCAACAGTTGGCCAAAATCTATGTCAAGGAGATAGTGAGGTTGCATAGGGTGCCTTTTTCCATCATTTCAGACAGAGGTACACAGTTTACTTCTAAGTTATGGGGTAAGTTACACGAAGAGTTGGGCACCCAGCTCACTTTTGGCATAGCTTTTCATCCTCCGACAAATGGCCAGTTGAAGAGGATGATTTAGGTGATGGAGGACATGCCGAGAGCATATGTGGTTGAATTCGGGGGCCATTAGGATCTGTTCTTACCATTGTGTGAATTCTCATACAACAATAACTATTACTCTAGTATTGACATGGCACCGTTTGAAGCACTTTATGGGAATGAATATAGATCACCCATAGGGTGGTTTGAGGCAGGAGTATGAAGCCTTTGCGTGTTTATTTAGTAAAGGAAGCTTAGGAGAAAGTGAGTGGTATCCAAACCAAGTTATTGGCAGCCCAGAGCAGACAAAAGGAGTATGTTGATTGCAAGGTAAGGGACATGTCATTTCAGGTTGGTGAACAAGTTTTGTTGAAGGTGTTCGATGAAAGGAGTAATAAGGTTTGGAAATAGGGGTAAGCTTAGCCCTCGGTATATCAGTCCATTTGAGGTTCTCGATAGTGTAGGGCCTATAGCTTACAAGTTAGCATTACCGCCCAGTTTTTTCGGAGTCCATCCAATTTTCCATGTGTACATGTTGAAGAGATACCATGGGGATGAGGATTACATTATGAAATGAGATTCGGTCTTGTTAGATAAGGACCTTTAATATGAGGATGACCTGATTGCTATTCCTAATCAGGATATCCAGAAGTTGAGGACAAAAAAGATCAAATAAATGAAGGTTCAATGGAAGCATCATACGATCGAAGAAGCCACTTGGGAAACTGAGAAGGACATGCGGGACACTTACCCTCACTTGTTTGAGGATTCAGGTACTACTTTCTTCTTGATTTAGCTTGTTTTTCCTGTTTGATCGTTCGAGGATGAATGATAGGTAAATTGGTATATGTTGTAACGACCCTTCCCATCATTATAGGTGAGATTTTAATGCGATAAATTAGGCTAGAAAACTTCTGGGTTGGGGAGTTAAAATTTTTAGGCTAGGCTAGTCTTGGATAAAATCTGAGCGAGGTGAGGTCTAGGGAAAATTGGGGAAGGATTCGGTGAAATGAGTACTTGTGAGCTAGTTTTTCTATTAGCTAAGAAGTTAAGGAGTCCGTAGGACGTTTCAAAAATAAATTTGGGTGAGTAGAACTCTTGACATCGAACATGACGTAAAGGGGTTAGTCTAGAACATCAAGGTTTGAAGGTTTGTTGCAAAATGGGCAAACTGAGGGGATTCTTGAGTTTCTATCTCATATCATCAACTATAACAGGGGACACACTGCTACTCAAATGTTGTTATAGCAGAGAAATTCCTCCTATAGTGGGTGTCAAAGGCGGTTAACCCCGCTATAGCAGGCGACTTCCACTACAGCAGTGCTGCTATAACAGGATTGGGTCACTATAGCGGATTAAATCCCTGTAAATGGAGAAACTTCCCCAAAAACATTCATTATTTCTCAAGAACATTTTGGGGAAGGGAAGTGGCGACTTTGGGCAATTTCCATTAGTTTTCCACCATAATCCTTCACTAACGTAAGAATTTTGTTCCCCTAATCTAGTACTTTGATTCTTGGGGCTTAGAATCATTAGTTACATGCTTGGAGAAGGGTTTAACTTAACCTAGGTTGGATTTTCTGGTGAAAAAAGGGAATGCTGGATGAAAAACCTGGGTTTCTTAAACTAGGTTATTATTTAATGATTCCTCACCGTAATTCACTGGCATAACCATACTATTGGTAGTAAATAGGTGAATTTAAGGTGGGAGGAACCTGGGATGGGTGGAATAATTATGAAATTGGCCTGGGGTTTGGAATTAAGATGTAATCTGAGAATATTTAGGCCATTTGGGTTAATTTTGTGTTTATGTTATTGTTTTAAGACCAAAATTAAGCTAGAGTTTTGAGAAATAGAAAAGCTCCGGTCCAGTAGAGCATTCGTGCATGATTTGACGTAGGTTATAGTTGAATTATTTTCCAAATTACGTTATGTGTGCACGTTAACTATTTTATTAGTATTGCTTGTAGAATACGTGTTTTAGAGAAAACGGGAATGAATGTGAAATGATATCTTGTTGTCAATCTCATACTAAGAACTTGTCTTAAATACTTGTTGGCTTTACAAGTGTGGGTTGTATTTTATTGTGATTGTGATTGTGTGATATCCGTGAATATTGGTTAGCTTTCACGACCCAGACTGCCACGAGTGGCACCCACCCAACCCCCAGGCGAGTGAACCATCAACGACCCAGAACTTAACCATTCTAACAGCTCAAAACTAGTGTGCAATAAGTAAAACTAGAAATAATCAACCAAATCAACACTAATATAAATAAACTTGCGGAAATCCCTCCCTAGAACCTGAAAGTCATTGTACCAAAACACTACCAAAAATCTAGAATGCGGGGATGCAACCCAAAAATAAGCAAGAGTCTATTCCCGAAAATAAGTGGGCTATATTGGAAATGAAATAGACCAAGGTAGCTCGACCGAAATAGCTAACCCTTGATGTCTGGAAGTGCTGGGACTACAAGTGAGCTCGTGTGTCAGCCGCTGGAAGATTGCTTGTACTCACAAAAAGAAATGCAAGTGCAGAATCAGTACACAACCACTGTGTACTTGTCGGATCATCAGCCAGTTCCAGATAAGCAATATATGATGGGTACAAAAGCAGAGTAAAAGTACATGAAACATGTAAATAAGCCAACAAGTATCCCTAGACTACAAGTCTCTTCCTAGCTTGTTCCCACATGTAACCCACCCTTATAACCATGATCAACAATTAATAATAATCAATAAATATACCATTTTATATATCCCGGATCCACCCTGGGATCCCCCTAAACAATACCTAAGTGTTAAACATGCAACCCGATCTACACCAAGACCAAACTCACAAATTAATACAATAACAATCCGACCTTTCAAGGACCATATGAAATATCACAATCATAAACACAACCCGGTCCACTCCTGGAACCATTATTAAAATTCAACAATACAATAAAGTAAACTTGTACCAGGCTTGGTACCCAAGCCAACTAGTTAGTTATCCTATACCAGGCGTGGTACCGAGCAAATCATTTGTTATCCCATACTAGGCAAGGTACCTGAGCCAACCAAATGTCACACAAAATCCACAGTCATAAATAATGAACAATCAACACTTGTAAACCAACAAGCAATAACACCTAGTTCATTTCACAAGACTGATAACAGGACCCTTAGACATTCCTAGTCATTCCCTGAGCATGCAACTCATACAATACTTAGACAAAAGTACACAAACATACAATGCATACATGAATCAATAACCGTCACCTACCTTGAATTATTCCAAACTTTATTGAACCGGATCTTTCCTTTTTTCAAGATCCCTTGCTTGTTCTTGGTCTAGAAACAAATATGCAAAAACTATAATCAATTACTGACCCAAAGTACCCGGATTGTACAAAATCCCAATCCCTAGGCCAACCTATGATTCTTTCCCACCATTAATTCACCTAAATTCATCATTTTTACGGAAACCTTTAGAGAATTATGGCTAAGTGGTCATCACCCATCATCAATTATCAAGACCCAAGAGCTCTAGCACCCTAGAATCCCTTTTTTCCCTGGATTCTACCATTCCTAGGTCATTCCAAACCTTTTCTCAAGTCCACCCCTAGCAATTCTATAGCATAGGAAAGATAGTATGGAGTTTGGGGAGTAGAAACCTTACCTTTAGGATGAAAAACGATGGAAAATGGAGAAAAATCGCCCAAAATTGCCTTGCCCTTCTCCCAAATTGTATTTGTTGAAAACTGACTATTATGGGGAATTTTATACATTTAATCCCATCATGCTCCTCTATAGCGGTCCGCTCCACTATAGCGGTACTACCGTAGCAGAGTCGACCACTATGGCGGAGGCTGACCGACGTTGACTTTCGCTGTAGCGGGATTTTCTCCGCTATGGCGGAGGTTGATATGGCGGTGTGTCAACCGCTATGGTGGTTGACATGGGACAGAAAGTCATAACGTCCCTCAAATTTCCCCATTTCACAACACACTTGATTTCCCGATGTTTTGGAACAACCCCTTCACGTCAACCTTGATACCGAGAGTTCTACTTACCCGAATTTGATTCCGAAAAATCCCCCAGACTCCTTTATGTCATAGCTAAAAGGAAAACCAGCTCAAGTAAAGACATTTTACCCCATCCTTACCTGGATTGCCCTAGACCATACCTCACTCCAAAACTGGCCGAGACTAGCCTAGCCCAAAATTTTCAACTCCCAAACCCGGAATTTTTCTAACCCAAAACTTGGCATGAAAGGTTTAACAATGACGATGAACCCAGTCGTTAAAACACATATAAATTTACCCATCGTTCATACCTGAATGATCAAACTGAAAATATAGAAAAATAAAGAAGGGAGGTGTAGTACCTGAATCCTCAAATAAGTGAGGATACTTGTCCCGCATGTCCTTCTCGGTTTCCCAATTGGCTTTCTCAACCAAATGATGCTTCCATTGAACCTTTACAATACTGATCACCTTTGTCCTCAATTTTTGGACATCTCAATCAAGAATCAAAACCGGTTCCTCTCTATAACGAAGATCCTTATCAAGTAACACCTCATCCCACTTGATGATGTAGTCCCCATCTCCATGGTATCTCTTTAGCATGGATACATGAAATACCGGATGGACACCTGACAAACTGGGTGGCAATGCTAATCTGTAAGCCACTGGCCCCACGATCTCAAGAACTTCAAACGGTCCGATGAATCAAGGGCTGAGCTTGCCCTTCTTGTTTAAATGCATAACTCCCTTCATGGGTGACACCTTCAACAATACGTGTTCACCAACCTGGAAATCTATGTCCCTTACCTTTCAATATGTGTATTCCTTCTGCCTTCTTTGGGCACTAGCAACTTGGTCTGAATGCCCCTTACCTTTTCTTGTGCTTCCCTAACCAAGTCCACACCCAAAAGCTTTACATCGCCTTCCTCAAACCACCCTATGGGTGATCTACAACCCCTCCTATATAGGGCCTTGAATGGTGCCATGTCAATACTGGAGTGGTAGCTGTTATTGTATGAGATCTCGCACAATGGTAGAAATTGGTCCCAACAACCCCCGAAGTCAATCACACATGCTCTCAGTTTGTCCTCCAATACCTGAATCGTTCTCTCCGACTGACCATCAGTCTGAGGATGGAAGGCTATACTAAAAATGAGTTGTGTACCCAACTTTTCATGTAACTTACCCAAAAACATAGAGGTAAACTGCGTACCCCTGTCTGAAATGATGGACAGTGGTACCCCATGCAATCTCATGATCTCTTTCACATAAATCTTAGCCAATTACTGAGAATTGTAATCCACCCTGGCCAGAATGAAATGATCTGACTTGGTCATCCTATCGACAATGACCTAAATAGAGTCATACTTCCCCAAAGTCTTGGGAAGACTCACCACGAAATCCATGGCTATCCTTTCCCACTTCCACTCTGGAATGGGCATTCTCTAAAGTAGTCCTATAGGTCTTTGGTGCTCATACTTTACCTACTGGAAATTATGACATTTGGACACACAATCATCTATGTCCCTTTTTGTCCCGGCCACCAGTAAAACTGCCTCAAATCTTTGTACACTTTTGTTACACCAGGATGAATCGTATACCGCGAACCATGAGCCTCTGCAACCACCTTCTGAATTATGTCATCAACTCGAGGCACACAAATCCTTCCCCTGAATTTCAATACTCTGCCAGCATCCAATGTGGCATCCCCAGACTCTCTGGATATTACCTTACCTTAAAGCTTGCTCGGCTGTGGGTCCTGAAATTGCTTAACCTTTATTTCTTCTATAAAAGAGGCTTTGACCCCAATACTGGCCAACACCCCACCTTGTTTTGAAATACCCAAGTGCATGAACTTAGATTCCAATGCATGAATATCCTTTGCCAATGGTCGTTTGGACACTCCCAAACAAGCCAAACTGCCCATGCTAACTGTCTTCCGACTCAATGCATCTACCACCATATTAGCCTTACCCGGATGGTAATGAATGGTCACATCATAGTCCTTTAACAACTCCATCCATCTTCTCTACCTCAGGTTCAAGTCTTTCTGAGTGAAAATATATTGCAGGCTGTGATGGTCCATAAACACCTCACACTTGACACCATAGAGATAGTGTCTCAAAATCTTGAGTGCAAACACCACCGCTGCCAACTCTAAATCATGGGTCAGATAGTTCCTCTCATGAACCTTCAACTACCTAGAAGCATATGCTATCACATTTATATCCTGCATCAACACAGCACCCAAACTAGAATATGAAGCATCACAATAAACAATAAAGTTCTTACCTTCAACCGGCAAAGACAAAATAGGAGTCTTGGTCAGAAGTGTCTTAAGCTTTTGGAACTCTTCTCACACTTGTCAGACCACTCAAAAGGTACCTATTTCTATGTCAGCCTTGTCAGGTGAGAAGAAATAGATACAAAATTCTTGACAAACCTCCAGTATTAACCTGCGAGCCTAATAAAACTCCTCACCTCAGTCACATAGGTAGGCCGGGCCCAACTCTTGATTGCCTCAATCTTCTGGGGATCTACCATCACCCCCTTTTCTGACACTACATGCCACAAGAATGTGACTGAAGTTAACCAAAACTCATAGTTGGAGAACTTCGCATAAAGCTTTTGGTGTCTGAATATCTCCAACACTATACGGAGATGCTCAGCATGCTCCTCCCTACTCTTGGAGTAGATCAAGAGATCATCAATAAACACAATGATGAATGAATCCAAATAATACTCAAGCACCCCATTCATCAAACTCATAAATGCTACTGGTGCATTAGTCAACCCAAACAACATCACTAAGAACTCGTAATGCCCATACCGAGTCCGAAAAGAAGTCGTAGGAATGTCCTCGGGCCTAATCTTCAACTGATAATACCCTGACCTCAAGTTGATTTTTGAGAACACACATGCACCTTGTGACTGGTAAAACAGATCATCTATATGGGGTAAAGGGTACTTATTCCGAATGGTCACCTTATTCAACTGCCTGTAATCTATGCACATCCGCATACTACCATTTCTTTTCTTCACAAATAAGACCGGAGCACCCAAGGTGAAGCACTGGGATGGATGAATCCCTTATCTAGTAGTTCCTAAAGCTGAGTCTTAAGTTCCCTTAACTCTGTAGGAGCCATACGATATAGAGGAATGGAAATTGGGCGAGTGCCCAGCTCTAAGTCAATACAAAAATTGATATCCCTGTCCGGAGGCATACAAGGCAAATCCGCTGGGAACACCTCTCAAAACTTTGAAACAACTGGAACTGACTCAATAGATAGGTACTCCACACTGTCATCCCGGAGATGAGCCAAAAAGTCTAGACACCCTCTCCCCACTAGCTTTCTAACCCAAACAAATGATATTATCTTGGCCGGCTTAGGCCTCTACATACCTTCCCACTCTAGCCTATCCTTACCCGGAATCTCTAGAGCCACAGTCTTGGTGTTACAATTCAACACTGCATGATAAGGGGATAACCAGGTCATGCCTAAAATGACATCAAAGTATACCATAACCAGAATTACCACGTCTACCTAAGTATGCAACCGCACAAATACAACATAATAATTACGATAAACATGAGTCACAATCACAGACTCTCCAATCGGGATGGAAACATGGATAGAGGAATCAAGGATATAAAAAATCAAATCCAAAACCAAAGCAAAATTCACAGACACACATGAATATGTAGAACTTGGTTCAAAAAGGATGAAAGCCATCCTATCACAGACTAGAATGGTACTTGTGATCACCGTGTCTGATGCCTCAGCCTCAGATCTTATTGGAAATGCATAAAACTAAGACCGGTTATCAATATGAGCTACTTATTTGACTGGCTGTACCACACCCCTGCCCACACTTCCATTCCCTCTTGTCTCCCCAGCCTCCCTAAAAGTTACCTCATCCACCCTGTGGACAACCTCTAGCATAACCACCTCTACTTGCTGGGACCACAACCTTAGATTGCTGCTAAACCTGATTAACAGTCTGCCTTTGATGGCACTCCCTCTTAAAGTGTCCCAAATGACCATAATAGAAATAACCACGATCAAGTGTAGACCTGTTGGCAGATGTGTAAGAAGCTCCCTGGCCTCTAAGAGCTTAAAACTACTGATTAGCTCCTGGAAGACCACCTGTAGCAGCTGGCAGAGCTGACTGAATAGGACGGGCTTAATACACCTACTGCTTATGGCCTATGGAGTGCGAGACATTGAAGTTCCCATTATTCTGGGGCTTCTTGGCTAACACTTTAGCCTGCCCAATTAGCTTGACCGTTTGGTGTCGCACGATACCCAGCTTGTGTAACCTTTTATATCAATCCAATATGAACTCATAAGCATCTTCCTTATCAGTATCCTGAAACGTAGGAGGTTTCAGTTTCAGGAACTTAGTCAGCATCTCATATTCATTCCCTATCATTACCGGGCCTAGCATTGGCCTGAAGAAGTCACCAGTGCCTGAAGCTGTAGTAACTATTGGCTGAGTGCCAAGAGCCTGATCTGCAACACCCATGAGGGTGGCTCCGGCACGAACCAAACCACTCAGGAAGTTCAAAACCTTCTGAAATGCTTCGGGTGTCATAGGGGGAAGGCCCGCACCTCCAGTCAGTGTTGCCTCCTCCTGTGCCCCTCCATCCTCAACAGAAACTTCCACTTCTTCGACAACCTGTTGCTGAGGTGGAGGAGGGGTTGCTTCTCTCTCTCTTGCGGCCTCTTGAGCTCCACCCCTAGTGGGTGTGGATAAGCCCGACCTTTTCCATACCCCTTCCTCTAGCTCTGGTCGTCGGGCCTATGGCTGGGACCGCTGGTCTTGCTCCATTGTTCCTTGTGTTAACCATCTGTGGACAGAAGAGTGAACAAAGTCAAATACCAATTTGTATCACCTTATACCAGTTGGAATCAAGTTATACCATAAAGGAGGAAAGAAGAGATAGTTTTTCTAAAGTCCTATAGCCTCTCGTAGAAAAGTACGGACATCTCCGCACCGTTCCGCAAGACTCTACTAGACCTATTTTAGTAGGATGAGATCAATGAACCTAGGGCTCTGATACTATCTTTATCATGACCCAGATCACCGCGAGTGGCACCCACCCAAACCTTGGGCGAGTGAACCATCAACGACCCAGAACTTAACCATTATAAAAGCTCAAAACCAGTGTGCAATAGGTAAAACTAGCAATAATCAACCAAATCAACACTAATATAAATAAACTTGCGAAAATACCTCCCTAGAACCTGAAAGTTATTGTACCAAAAATCTAGAATGCGGGGATTCAACCCCAAAATAAGCAAGAGCCTAAGCCCGAAAACAAGTGGGCTATACTGTAAATGAAAGAGACCAAGGTAGCTCGACTGAAATAACTTACACTTGATGTCTTGAAGCGCTGGGACTAGAACTGAGGTCGCGTGTCATCCACTAGAAGATTGCCTGTACTCATAAATAGAAAATAAGTGCAAAATCAGTACACAACCACTGTGTACTGGTAGGATCATTAGCCTGTTCCAGATAAGCAATATATGAATCATACAAAAGCCAAGTAAAAGTACAAGTAACATGTAAACAAACCAACAGGTATCCCTGGACTACAAGTCTCTTCCTAGCTTATTCCCACATGTAACCCACCCTTATAACCATGATCAACATTCAATAATAATCAATAAATATACAATTTTACATATCCCGGACCCATCTTGGGATCCCCCTAAACAACACCTAAGTGTTAAATATGCAACCCGATCTACACCAAGACCAAAATCACAAATCAATACAATAACAACCCAGCCTTTCAAGGACCATATGCAATATCACAATCATAAACCCAACCCGGTCCAATCATGGAACCATTATTAAAATTCAATAAGAAAATAAAGTAAACCCATCCCAGGCATGGTACCCGAGCCAACCAGTTAGTTATACTGTACCAGGTGTGGTACCCAAGCCAACCATTTTTTATCCCATACCAGGCGTGGTACCCAAGCCAATTGAATGTCACACAAAATCCACAGTCAATTGGGGGAAGGTTGGAATAACCTAGGAATGGTAGAATCCGGGGAAGGAAGGGGATTCAAAACATGAATGTTCTTGGGTGTTGTTAAAAATAAGATATTATGATCATAGGTTTTTAAATTCTCTATTTTTATCCGTAAAAATGATAGAACTAGGGAAATTAAGGTTGAGAAAGCCTGGGAAAAAGGTGGAATGATCATGGGTGGCCTGGGGTTTTGTATTTGGTGTAATCCGGGCAATATGTAGGCCTTGTTTGTTAATTTCATGTACTTGTATGTTATTTTAGACCAAGAACGAGAAAGGAATCTGTAACACAGGAAAGCTCGGGTTAAGCAGAGCTTGGATCATTTCGAGGTAGGTGATGGTTTACGATTCCTGTGAATGTTGTATAATTTTGTACTCTTATCTAAGTGTTGGTATGAATTACATTGCTTAGGGAAGTTGTGTAGAATGTCTAAGGGTCCTGTTTGACAGTCTGTGAGTTGAACGGTGTGTTTGCTTGTTGTTTTACAAGTTGTTTGTTCATCTATTTGACTGTGGATTGTGGACATTTGGTTGTCTCAGGTACCACGCCTGGTACGGAAATACTAACGGTTGGCTCGGGTACCACGCCTGGTATGGGAATACTAACAGTTGGCTTGGGTACCATGCCTGGTATGAGTTTATTTTACTACATCATTGCATTATATTGTTGTGTTGCATTGCCTGATATTGGTTCCGTGAGTGGACCAGGTTGTTTATTTAAATGTGTTACTTGTTTGGTGGTCCTTGAGTGACCAGGAAATTATATTATATCGTTGAGTCAATCTTGGATTAGGCCGGGTTGTTCATTGACACTTAGGTATTGTCTAGAGGGGATCCCGAGGTAGGTCCGGGCTAGACGGAAAGGTATGGGTTATGGCCATGTGATGGTGGTTTAGAGTATATGAAGTGGATTTTATGCGGGAACAAGTTAAGTAGAGACTTGTAGTTCAGGTGTGCCTGTTAACATTGTTGTATGTCTTCCATACTATTTACTTGATATTGTTGTACTGCCTATACACTGTTTATTTGAAAACTGGGTGATGATCCTACCAGTACACAGTGGTGGTATACTGATACTGCACTTGCTTTTCTTTTGGTGAGTACAGAAAATCTTTCAGCGGCTGAGACACGACCTCATCTATAGCACCAGCAATTTTGGACTTCAAGGGTGAGCTGCTCGATCAAGCTACCTTGGATCTATCCTTATAGTTTCAGCCCACTTGTGTCGGGCTTAAAACTGTTTCTGTATTTTCTTTTGGGGTTGCATACTCGTACTCTAGATGTTGGTAGAATTGTTTGGTACAACTACTTTCAGTTCCTATGAGGGATTTTACGCAGGATAATGTTAATGATTTGGTTATTTGCTGATTTCAAATTGCTAGTTTGCTTTTCGTTGCTGGTTTTAGGATGTTAGTCTAGGCAAAAGGGTTGAACTCTATCGGTTCGTTCATCCGATGGTTGGGTAGGTGCCACTCACGACGGTCTGGGTCGTGACAAGGATCTCTTGCTTGTTCTTGGTCTAGAAACAAATATGCAAAAACTATAATCAATTACTGACTCAAAGTACCCGGATTGTACAAAATCCCAATTCCCAGGCCAACCTATGATTATTCCACCCATTACCGGGCTTTCCCACTATCAACTCACCTAAATTCATCATTTTTAAGTGATACCTTTAGAGAATTATGGCTAAGTGATCATCACCCATCATTAATGATCAAGACCCAACAACTCTAGCACCCTAGAATCCCCTTTGTCCCCCGATTCTACCATTCCTAGGTCATCCCAAACCTTTCCCCAAGTCCACCCCTAGTAATTCTATAGCGTAGGAATGATAGAACGGCGTTTGGGGAGTAGAAACCTTACCTTTGGGATGAAAAATGATGGAAAATAGAGGAAATTTGCCCAAAATCGCCTTGCCTTTCTACCAAAATGTCTTTGTTGAAAACTGACTATTTTGGGGATGTTTCTGCATTAAATCTCATCATGCTCTGCTATAGCGGTCTGCTTCACTATAATGGTACTGCCATAGCGGAGTCAACTACTATGGCGGAGGCTGTCCAACGCTGACTTCCACTATAGCGGTATTTTCTCCGCTACGATAGAGGTCGCTATGGCGGTGTATCAACCGCTATGGCGGTGTGTCAACCACTATGGTGGTTGATGTTGGGCATATTTATATTCCCGTTTATCATATTTTACTCATGTTAACCTTATGTTTGAGAACATTACTTACTATATATTGTGTGTTTTAATTGGAATTGCTATATGTTATACTAAGACACATGATTAGATACTTGCAGGTGAGATGACGCGGGAAATGACCATGGAAAGACGAAACGAAAGAGTAAAGCATGGAAGTAATGTAGAGGAGTGCTCGGGAGTAAACAAGGAAGTGAGAATAGGTCGGGGGTAGCCAGGCGAGTACCTGGCGCGGTGCCCCAGGCCTCAAACAACCGCAGCACACACTGGGAGCCTTCCAGGCGCGGTGCGCCATCAGGCAAACAATTAAAGCCCAGTTCGGGCGCATCCGTGGTGCAGCGCGCCAACACCAAAACTTCCGTAGGGCCATCCTAGTAAAATAGGGGCACGGCGCGCTAGGCGCTATATCGACAAAATTTTTGGCTTTTCTCTATTCCGATTTCATGAAGGAAAAGGGGTTATTTCCCAAACCCTATAAATAGAACCTTGTATGTTTTTTGAAGGGGTCCGTCATATTTTTGGAGAGCAAGATGCAAGAATAGATTTCACCATTAGGTTTTTCTTCTTCTTCTTTTTCTTAGTCATAACTTTGGATGAAAACAATATTATCTTTGTTCTTTGTTGTAGTATGAGTGGCTAAGAACCCTTGTTCTGGGGTTACGGCTACAAACGCATGACTATTTAATATTGAATTTGGATTGGTTGTTCATTTGACATTGTTAGTTGTTCTTATATTACTGTTTTAGTATTTTGATGCTTGGCCGCCATTAAGATAAATATATAACCTTGTTGTGAACTCGAGAGAGGAATCAACAAGGTAGATTGAGGAATATAAGGAGCAATACCTCTCTTTTGTAACGTAAAGGGTAGGTTAGCGACTATGATAGAGATATACCTAGAACGCCTTTCTTGGTTCATACGGGAAGAAATATAAATGCTTTTAAAATAAGATGTCACATCCTCGCTCAACGATGTAGTTGTGATGCTATTTTGAATAGGCAACTAGAGGCTCGAGATACCATAGTTGTAATATCAACCGTGGAATCAACAACTAGGTGAATGAACAAGTCAATTCAAGTGATTACTACTTAGGATTATGAAATAAATCTGTAAGCCTGGACTTCTCTCTAAACTTGGAATTAATACAATCATTATTTACCTGCATTTTATTCTGTCAATGTATTTTAATTATTCAATCACTGCAAAACCATACTCTTGTTACTTTCATACTTGTTTATTTTAGCTGTATACGATTAAAGTGGATCATTTGCTAAGTCACAAGTCTCTTGGGTACGATATTCGAACTAACCAGTTCCTATTACTTGGATGACCACGTACACTTGCGTGTGAGTGGAAATCACCTAACAAGTTTTTGGCGCCGTTGCCAAGGACTTAGAAATTAGCAAATTCCTAACTTTTCTTGTACGGCTTTATTATTCAAGTATTGACAACTTGATATTAGCGTTTGGTAAAATCTGCAGGTACAAACTTTGAGCTGTCAACAAACTAGAAAGGAAAAAAGATTTGGTAGAGCCACACCCTGAACCTGAAAGACTATTTCATCAGTGGAGAAGGGTAGCAGTTCTTTATCCTATTAAGATTCACGAGGTGGCTGAAGAGGAGACAATCCCGTTTGTTGAACAACCCAAAGTTGTTATCACAGAAATGGCAGCACCAAGGTCAGTGTGCGATGTGGCAATCCCACTCTTGACAAATGTTACCAACAGAATCTGGAAACCCGAACTGGGCGGTCATTTTGAGCTCAAACAGAGTATGATGCAACTCTTCCACACCAATGGCCAGTTCACGGGCTTATAACATGAGGACCTGCAGACACACATCCAAAATTTTCTGGAAATCTGTGATACGTTCGTACCAATAGGGGTTGCAGTAGACTACGTGAGGCTGACCACCGAACTCCATCACTTCATGGGATGATTTGGCCCAAAAATTCCTGATGCGTTTGTTTCCCTCCAGAAAGATATCCAGGCTAAGGAGCGAGATTTTGAGTTTCAGGCAGAAAGATGGTGAAAATCTCTACACAGCTTGGGAGCGATTTAAGGCCCTCCTTATGGCATGCCCTCATCATCAGCAGACAAATGAGGTATTGGTACATACATTCAGGGAGGGCTTGAGCCTTATTCGAAGATCCTACTAGATTATGCAACAGACGGGAAAGCACTTGAGAATACATATTACAAGTTCTATACTCTTCTGCAGAGGATGTCACAGAGCAATTTAGAATGGAACGGTTATGTTAGCAGAGCCGCACCTAAGAAGCTTGCCAAAATGCTTGAGGTAGATTCTAACACGGCTTTATTTGCCAAGGTGGAGTCTATGGCTAATAAGATGAGCAACATAGCTACTGTTCTCAACAAATTGGCTCTTAGGAATAATTAGGTGCAGGTTAATGCAGTTCAGCCAACAACTATTTAGTTTTGTGATACCTGTGGAGGTGATAATCTATCTGAAGATTGTGCAGCAAATCCAGATTTTGTGAACTTTGTTGGTTATGCTCAGAGAGGTGGAAATCAGAATTATGGGAATGCATACAATGCAAATCTGCGAAATAATTTGTCATATGGGAACAACCAAGGCAAGAATCAATTCAGGCCACAAGGACAGAATCAACAATTTACTAGAAACAACAAGCCTGCAGCCATGCCTAGCAACATAGAAGACATTCTGAAGTCTATCATTGAGAGCTAAGCTAAGTATGAAGCAACTGCCAAGGATCACTCAACTGCCATCTGGAATTTAGAAAAACAAATGGGGCAGCTAGCTGGAGCACAAAATACGAGACCACAGGGTAGTCTTCAAGGTGATACGGACCTAAATCCAAAGCAGGTGAATGCAGTCACTACTACAAGTGGGTTGGATCTGAAAGAGTTGGCACCAAAGCAAACAGATCCCAAGGTAGTTGAGGTTGCAACTGAAAAGGCTAAACCTGGGACTGAGACGGAGGTGAAAGAAGATGAAGTTATTATGAATCGTCCTCCACCATTCGCACAGAAGTTGATCAAAAAGAGAGAGGAGGTTGGATTCAAGAAATTTCTTGACCTCTTGAGGCAGGTACACATTAATCTCCCACTCATAGATGTTCTTCAGAGAGTCCCAAAGTATGCGAAATATATCAAGGACATTGTGGAAAACAAGTATAGGCGGACCAAATATGCCACAATCGCTCTTACACAGGTATGCACTTCTCAGATTCATAACAGGTTGCCAACCAAGTTAAAAGATCCGGGAAGTTTCACTATTGAGATCACTATTGGCCAGAAAGTTATAGCTCGAGCATTATGCGATCTTGGGGAAAGAATTAACCTTATTCCATCTTCAGTCTTCAAAAATATGGGGTTGGGTAGTCCTCGCCCCACTACAATTGTGCTGCAACTAGCAGACAGATCTTTGGCTAGACCTGAGGGCATTATAAAGGATGTATTGGTGTAGATTGGTTCGTTGATCTTTCCGGTGGATTTTGTGATTTTGGACTTTGAACCAGACCCAAAAGTTCCATTTATTTTGGGACATCCATTATTGGCTACAGGGAGAGCTTTGATTTATTTGGCAGCAGGGAAGCTCACCATGAGAGCACATGACAAGGTAGAAGTCTTCAATGTGTATAAGGCAATGAAGTTGCCTGCACTGTATGAAGACTTATCGGCTATTACTATGGTGGAAATAGACTCAAGAGTACCCCTCATCAGTTCCTCAGATCCATTGGAGAGAGCCCTAACAGGGACAGACTTGTATAGAGATGGAGCAGCACATGAGATGATTCAATGCTTGGAGGCATCTAGTGCATTGTCTAGCAATAGCGCGTTCGAGCCTCTTAATAGACCATTGGGATCCCCTTCCAAGCTGTCTATTGAAGAAGCCTAAAATCTAAAGATGAAACCACTCCCCCCTCATCTAAAGTATGCATATTTGGGTGAATATGATACACTTCCGGTAATCCTAGAAGCCGAGTTGAATGAAGTACAGGTAAATGAGGCGCTAGCAGTGTTGCGAAAGAGGAAGAGAGCAATTGGGTGGTAGATGTCTGACATTCATGGAATCAATCCATCATTTTGTATGCATAATATATATATGGAGGAGGGGTACAAGCCCATGGCACAGCATCAGAGAAGACTGAATCCGCCTATGAAGGAGGTAGTGAGAAAAGAGGTGATCAAGTGGCTAGACGCAGTTATTGTTTTTCCTATCTCAGATAGCAACTGGGTCAGCCCTGTGCAATGTGTCCCCAAGAAAGGTCAGATGACTGTGATAAAGAATGAGAAGGATGAGCTGATTTCAACACGTACAGTCACTGGGTGGAGAATTTGCATGGACTACTGGAAACTGAATGAAGCCACCCGAAAAGATCACTATCCCATCCCATTCATTGATCAAATGTTGGATCGATTAGCCAGCCAGGAGTACTTTTGATTTTTAGATGGATATTCTAGCTACAATAAAATAGCCATAACACATGAGGATCAAGAGAAGATGATGTTTACTTGTCCTTATGGCACATATGCTTTCAAGCATATGCCCTTTGGGCTTTGTAATGTGTCGGCTACATTTCAGAGGTGTATGATGGCTATTTTTTCTGACATGGTGGAAGAGATTGTGGAAATATTCATGGATGACTACTCAGTGTTTGGGAAGTCATTTGATACTTGTCTACGGAATCTAGATTGGGTACTGGCGAGGTGCAAATAGACGAATCTGGTGCTTAATTGGGAGAAGTGTCACTTTTTGGTCACGGAAGGTATTGTACTTGGCCATAAAGTATCGAATATGGGACTCAAAGTAGACCGCGCGAAGATAGAGGTTATTGAGAAACTACCACCTCCAGTTTTTGTACGAGAGGTTCATAGTTTTCATGGAAATGCAGGCTTCTACAGACGCTTCATCAAAGACTTCCCCAAGATATCCAGGCCAATGTGCAAGTTTCTTGAGAAAAAAGTGAAGTATGAATTCAGTGATGACTGTGTCAAGGCATTTGAAAATCTAAAGAAGCGCTTGATTGAAGCTCCTATATTGATTGCTCCAAATTGGGAGCTACCTTTCGAGCTTATGTGTGATGCTAGTGATGATGCAGTTGGAGTTGTGCTGGGTCAGAGAGTCAACAAGGTATTTCATTCTATCTACTATGCGAGTAAGACATTGGACTCAGCTCAGACAAACTACAAAGTCACTGAGAAAGAGATGTTGGCGATGGTATTTGGTTTTGACAAGTTTCGCTCCTATCTTGTGGGAACAAAAGTGATTGTATACACGAATCATGCTGATATCCGGTACTTATTCAGCAAGATAGATGCAAAGCCAAGACTTATTCGGTAGATTTTGCTGTTGTAGGAGTTCGACTTGGAGATAAGGGACCGAAAAGGCACAGAGAACCAAGTGGCAGACCAGTTGTCTAGACTTGAGGATTGGTCTCATGTGCCTAATGAAGGACATATCAGAGAAGAGTTTCTAGATGAACAACTCCTAGACCTTAGTCTTGCTGAGCTTCCATGGTATGCTAATCTTGTCAATCTAGTGGTGAGTGGGGTGTATCCCCGGAAGCCACTACTCAACAGAAAAAGAAGTTGCATCACGACTCTCGATTCTATCTATGGGATGAGCCTTATTTGTTCAAGCGAGGTCCGGATCAAATAATTAGAAGATGCATTACGGAAAGTCAGGTGAGGGAGATCTTAGAGAGTTTTCATTCTTCTCCTTATGGGGGACATCATGGAGGAGAGTGCACCGCATATAAAGTGTTAAAGTCAGGCTTCTATTGGCCTACTATATTCAAAGATGCCGCAGCTTTCTTGAAGAGTTGTGACCAATACCAGAGGACTGGAGCTATATCAAGAAGGCATGAGATGCCTTTGCAGAATATCCTTCAGGTAGAGATTTTTGTGGTATGGTGAATTGACTTCATAGGGACCTACCCACCTTCCTTCGGTAATAAGTATATACTCATTGCGGTGGATTACGTGTCAAAATGAATAGAAGAAGTCGCCCTTCCAACCAATGATGCAAAGGTAGTATTAAAGTTTGTCAAGAAGAACATATTCACAAGATTCGGTACGCCACGAGCTATAATCAGTGATGGTGGGACGCATTTCATCAATAATTGATTCAGTAAATTATTAGCAAAGTATGGGGTGTGTCACAAGGTAGCTACTGTATATCATCCCCAAACGAGCGGCCAAGTTGAGGTATCGAATCGGGAAGTGAAGCAGATTCTGGAGAAGACCTTGAATGCACAGAGAAAGGATTGGGCTGAGAAGCTTGATGATGCACTATGGGCGTACAGAACTGCCTACAAAACACCCATTGGAGCTTCTCCATATCGGCTTGTATATGGTAAGGCTTGTCATCTGCCAGTCGAGTTGGAACACCAAGCCTATTGGGTTATAAAGAAGCTAAATTTGGATGATGAACTGGCTGGGAGGAAGAGGCAAATGCAGCTTAACGAACTTGATGAGTTTAGGTTGCAAGCATATGAGAATTCCAAGCTCTACAATGAGAAGACAAAGAGGTGGCATGACAAGCATATCCTTCCGTGCTCGTTTGAACCTGGCCAACAGATCCTCCTATTCAACTCAAGGATGAAGCTTTTCTCCGAAAAGCTTAAGTCTAAGTGGTCTGGACCATTTGAGATAGTGCGAATGACTCTGCATGGCGCAGTTGAACTCAGAAAGAAAGGCGAGACGGTTACATTCTTGGTGAACGGTCAAAGGGTGAAGCAATTTTGGTTTGAGGATGTGGACAGGGAGAAAACCTCAATCACCCTGTCAGATGAGTGATCTTTGAGGTTGCGTCATGCTGCGACGTTAAATCAGGCGCTGCATGGGAGGAAACCCACGAATGTATTGTAATAGTTTAGGACAAAAATATCAAAAATACAAAAATATGAGTCGTGCGACGACCAAAACTAAGGTGCTAGGTGGGAGTCAACCCATCATTTTTCTAATGGGTTGTTGTTTTTGCAGGAAAAAAAAGGAAAACTCCAGCTACGGATGCACCGGGAGAGATAAGTAACTAAAAAAAATGAGTCCCAAAGGTCTGGCAAAGCCTTGGCACGCCACCCCAGGGAGAAAACTACCGCGGGGGTAGTTGAGCGCAGTAGAGGCACGCCGCGCCACAACACAAACTACTGAGTGTCGTTTCTGGCATATCCCAGGCGCACTACACCTCATGGATACCCAGATCGGTGCGAAACAGGTGCGTTGCCCCATGCGAAATCCCAGACTGGCGCATCCCAGGTGCACTGCGCCATACGCCAAACTACTAAGGGCCTTGACTAGCGTGTTTCTAGTGCACCATGCCACTGGTAAAACTACTGCATGTTGTGTGAGGTGTGTCTCGGGCGCATTGCACCAGGCGGCATTTGGCGTCCAAGTTGAGCAAAAAAATAGGGCGGGTCAAGGGTCAACCAACTCAATACCCAAAATTCTTAATATATACCCTCTTTAAACCCCTCATTTCCAAATTCTCTTCATTCCAAAAACTTGGAGTGCCGCCCCCCTTCCCTCTTTCCCAACAGTTTTCTCTTTTCCTCCATTGTTGTCCATCTCAAGCTCAAACAAAGTCTATAATTTCTCAAGGTAATTCCTCCCTTTACTTTATAATGCTTTCTACTTCTTCTTTATGCTTTTCATGGTCAAGATTGGTAGGTGTAAACTTTGCCTATCTTGTTGGAAGAATTTGACATTTTTCCACCATTAATGAAAGCTTGAGATACACCCACAAAAGAAGATTATTTTTCGTAGTTGCACTAACGTTGGTGGATTTCGAATTTTGTCTCTTATTTTGTGTTGGGTCTTGGTTTATGGAAAGCATAATAAGTAGTAGAAAGAGATGGGTCACCTTAAAAACTTCAAGAAAAATTGTGATGAATGTGTAGTACATGGAATGAAGTGGTGACTTTGAATAGTTTTTAATGTTGAAATAAAAAAGGGTAGAGAATCCTTGAGAATTTTATGGAATGTATTTGTGTAAATGATTTGGTGGATATGGTGTCTTTGGTTAATGGAACTTAACTTGTGTTGAAAGAGGGAAGTCTGAGTACCTCATGTTATCAACCTATAGACACCATTGCTAGTGAAATAAGTGTGGGCTTGTCATGATCCTATGAAAAACACTAATTTAGCTAGCTCTAATTGTACTGGGCTGATTTGTGTAACTTATGTGTTGTAGGTACAATGCCTCCAAGAGGAAAGAAACCAGTGGCCAAAGGGACGGGGGGCAAAAGGTCCCGAAAAGGGGAATCTTCAGGGACAACAGCTCCCTCAAATCCGCGGGCACCCCCGCAACAGTTTAGAAAGAGGGCAGTATTTATGAGGGGGCAAGACTAGTTTGAGTCCCAGAAAGAAGCAAAGTATCAACCAGATGAGCATGTTGATGAGGCACAGTTGCAAAGGGAATTCCCCTAAATTCATGAAATGGTCTACAGATTGGGTGCCCAATATATCTTCCAGGATCCCGGAGAGTGCAACCTCACTTTGGTGAGGGAATTCTATGCCAACTGGCATACTGGTGAAGGAGAAAGAAAAAAGGTAACTGTTCGAGGGAAGAATGTTCGGTTTACCACATGGGTCATAAATGAGTTCTTAGGGACACCTTATATTGATGGAGCACCTTACCTGGAGATGAGAGAAGAGCCTCCTTATAGAGACATCTGCCACACACTTTGTGGGTTGAGTTCCATGGTTCATTGGGCATGAAGTACAGACACAGGGAGACATGCCACCCTGCATTACGCCTATTTGAGCCAGGAGGCCAGAGTGTGGTTGAAAATTGTGTGTAGCACACTTCTACCATGAAATTACACTACTGAAACGACCAAAGATAGGGTAGTTCTGGTATACATGCTTATGAATGGTTTACCAATCAATGTGGGTTCGATATTAAGGCACAACATGATGAAGTTCCGCAACAATAAGAGATGGAGCTTTTGTTACAGAGGATTGGTGACCCAGTTCCTAAGGCAACATGATATTGAGGAAGAAATCCATGATGTGGTCCCTCCCCAAGTTCTGTACCTTGTGAGCCAACTGGTTGATGTGACAAAAACAAAGCCCCAAGATGCTACACACCAGCCGGTGCTTTCCAATGCTGACTGACAGGCTCGGTATGAGAGTTGGATGGGGAGAATGTACGGCATGGCAGATCTACAGCTGAGAATTAGTGGTCGACCTGCGAGTGAAGAGGAAATGTTGGCATTAAATTATCGATACCCAATGACAGAGAGTGTGATGTACATGTGTAAGATGGGTCCAGCTTTTTAGGAGCCCTTAGATGATGATGAGCCTACTGTAGACGACACTCATAATGATGAGGACGATTAGGAGGATGATAATGGTACCGCATAGATTGCGGTAGATGATGAGACAGCTGATCAGGATTAGGAACTCGTTCCTGATGATGATGATGATGATGCTTAGAGACCCAGGGAGTTCCTTCTCTCACTCTTTACCTTTTTATTTATTTAAAGCACTGGGTACAGTGCCATTCTTTAAGTGTGGGGTGGAGAGTCGGTAGAGAAGTACTCCTTATGTTTTTCATTTTCTATATCTTGAGGGTGATGAGCATCGTGTGACTAGTTTTAGCTGGTAGTTAGTTTGATTTGTGTTGATTTTTTATTTTTTTCTTAGGTTGGGTTCCTCGGCTTTTGTTTTTGGTTCTTTTCCTGAGGATAGTTTCTTTGAACCGGGTAGATTTTTTTTTTAGGATTCATCGTAGTAGTAATGACTTGTCCCGATGATGGATGGATGACGACCGTCTTAAGGGAAAATTAGTCATAGGATTATAGGATTAGAAGACTTTCCTTTGGAACATACAAATTCCACTTGGAGCTTTAGCTAGACGTCATGGGTAGTTCATGTGAATTCAAGCAAGTGACTGAGAACTTCACAAGAGACACATAGGCTCTTTAACTAGACTCAAAAGATGTAGAAAACGGGCTTAATTGTGTAAGTGCACTCAATATATTTGTGTAGGAGCATGCAAGTGTGATAGTCCTATACATGTATAATGATGCCATGTGTGTGTGAGTTTTTGTTTGGTTTCTTGCATAGAATAGCATCTAGAACTTGCCCCGTGTGTGTGTAAATTGTGCAAGCATGAATTTTATGGAATATGATGAAGGCATTTTCTTGAAAAACCCATATTTTTTGTTTCTTTGATAATTGTTTGTGCCACCTTGACATTACCATTAGTGAAGCCCCTTTGAGCCTTGAAGCCTATTTCTTTGTTAAGCCGCATAATAAGCCGATCCACTTTGTTGATACCCCATGAATTTGATCATAAGGAAACTCCCTAGTGCACTATGACTTCTAAAAAAGTCGAAAACAAAAGGAGAAAGGTAGATAAAAGTGAAGGTGAGTGTAGTAACTATCAAAGATGTAGAGCCTGATCAAAGTTTTTAACGTGCTTGTTGTTAGGTACCCAAAGAATTTGAAAAAAAAAATTAAAAAAATTTGGCAATAGAGAAAAGAAAAAAAAGAAAAAAAAAGAGAAAAAAATGAATGAGGTTTATGCTAGCAACAAGTACGTGTCATATCAAGGGCGAATAATAGATAGAAAAAGTGGTAGTGCAAGAGAGCGTGAACATAGGAGAAACTTAAAAAGATGGGCGAAGAAAAGAGTGAAAATGTAGCTTCATGTGCAATAGGGAAAAGAGTCACTTTGTACCTAAAAGTATCCTACCCGTCCCGAAGCCGACATTATAACCAAATGAAAGTCCTTTTGATTCCATGAATGTGATTGCTTGGTTGAATTTACTATACACTAAGGGCAAGACTATGGTATGTTGTGATATGTTTGAAACATCTTTTGAGAAAGTGAGCACTTATATGATTCAAAATGCCCCCCATTGAAAGGAAAGTGTGTGATTGTAAACGGGGGAAATACTAAATTGTGAGGGCACACATGACATGTATTTGGTAGTGTTATTGCTTGCATTGTTCACACATAGCTATGTTGGCCCGATATTGTAATAAAGAGTCAGTTATAGAGGGTGTGTTGTTTCAAGTGAAAGGTCTTAGAGCTAAAAATGGTGTTTGAATATTGTTTGCTTCATGAACTACAATAGAATGATTAAAAGTGTTTAGTTGCTCACATGTGTGGATAGAAAGTTCCTTAGGTGTTTATGGTGAACCTTAGGAGGGATGGTAGTGAGTTGTTCGAGGACGAACAAAGGTTTAAGTGTGGGGTGGTGATGTTGAGCATATTTATATGCCCGTTTATCGTATTTTACCCATGTTTACCTTATGTTTGAGAACATTATGTACTATATAATGTGTGTTTTGATTGGAATTGCTATATGTTGTACTAAGACACATGATTAGATACTTACAGGTGAAAGACGCGGGAAATAATCATGGAAAGACGAAACAAAAGAGTAAAGCATGGAAGTAATGTAGAGGATTTCTCGAGAGCAAACAAGGAGGTGAGAATAGGCCGGGGGTAGCCAGGTGAGAACCTGGCATGGCACCCCAGGCCTCAAACAACCGCAGCACACACTGGGTTCCTTCCAGGCGCGGCGAGCCAGCAGGCAAACAAATGAAGCCCAGTTCGGGCGCATCCGTGGTGCAGCGCGCCAATGCCCTAACTTCCGCAGGGCCATCCTAGCGCAATAGGGGCGCGGTGTGCCAGGAGTGAAACAACTGGCAGCCCATCCGAGCGCATCAGCGGCACGGCGCGCCAGGCACTATCCCGATAGATTTTTCAGCTTTTCTCTATTCCGATTTCAAGAAGGAAAAGGACTTATTTCCCAAACCCTATAAATAGAACCTTGTACATTTTTTGAAGGGGTCCATCATATTTTTGGAGAGCAAGAGGCAAGAATAGATTTCACAATTAGGTTTCTCTTCTTCTTCCTTTTCTTAGTCATAACTTTGGATGAAAACAATATTATCTTTGTTCTTTGTTGTAGTATGAGTTGCTAAGAACCCTTGTTCTGGGGTTACGGTTACAAACACATGACTATATAGTATTGAATTTGGATTGATTGTTCATTTACCATTGTTAGTTGTTCTTATATTCCTGTTTTAGTATTTTGATGCTTGGCCGCCATTAAGATAAATATATAACCTTATTGTGAACTCAAGAGAGGAATCAACAAGGTAGATCGAGGAATATAAGGAGCAAAACCTCTCTTTTGTAACGTAAAGGGTAGGTTAGCGACTAGGATAGAAATATACCTAGAATGCCTTGCTTGGTTCATACGAGAAAAAATATAAATGCTTTTAAAATAAGATGTCACATCCCCACTCAACGATGTAGTTGTGATTCTATTTTGAACAGGCAACTAGAGGCTTGAGAGACCATAGTTGTAATATCAACCCCGAAATCAACAACTAGGCAAACAAACAAGTCAATTCAAGTGATTACTACTTAGGATTGCGAAATAAAGTTGTAACTCTGCACTTCTCTCTAAACTTGGAATCAATACAATCATTATTTACTTGCATTTTATTCTGTCAATGTATTTTAATTATTCAATCACTGCAAAACCATACTCTTGTTACTTTCATACTTATTTATTTTAGCTGTATATGAGTAAAGTGGAGCATTTGCTAAGTCACAAGTCTCTTGGGTACGATATCCGGACTAACCAGTTTCTATTACTTGGATGACCACGTACACTTGCGTGTGTGTGGAAATTACCTAACAGTGGTTGACACGGGATTGAAATTCATAAAGTCCCTTAAATTTCCCCATTTCACAACACACTTGATTTCCCGACGTTCCAGAACAACCCCTTTACGTCAACCTTGATACCGAGAGTTCTACTTACCCAAATTTGATTTCGAAAAGTCTCCTAGACTCCTTTATGTCTTAGATAAAAGGAAAACTAGCTCAATTGAAGACATTTTATCCCATCCTTACCCAAATTTCCCTAGACCATACCTCTCTCCACAACCGGCCGAGACTAGCTTAGCCCAAAATTTTCAACTCCCAAACCCAAAAGTTTTCAAACCTAAAACTTGACACAAAAGGTTTATCCATGATGACGAACCCAGTTGTTACATTATCTTAGGTACCATGCCTAGTACGGGATATCTATCGATTGGATCAGGTACCAAGCCTGGTACAGGTTTTATTATGGTTGGCTCAGGTACCATGCCTGTTATATGTGTTGGTTCTACGAGTGAACTAGTTTATTCATTATGATGTATTTATTACTTATTTGTTCATGAGTGGCCGGATTAGTGTGTTTAAATGCTGGGATAGTTCTTGTGTAGTCCGAGATTGCATGTAAAACACCATAGACTATATCCTAGGGATCCTTGGGTTGTCCGGGTTACTTGAAAGGTATGTTGAGTTGTATATGGGTTTTTGTTGTGGTTTGTACATGTCTCATATGGTTGTTAAGACAGGTTGATGACTGAGAGTCTTGTTCATTTTTATTGACTTGGGTTATACATGTTTGTCCTGCTTTACTAAGTTATAGTTATTTGTTCATATTTTGCATGTTTGGAGATGGCCCATGATTGTACCAGTACACTATTATTTTTGTGTACTGATACTGCACTTTCTTTTATTTTGTTGAGTACAGGGCATATTTCGGTGGCTGCTGCGTGACCTCAGTTGTGATACGGATATTTCTTGAATCTAAGGGAGTAACACCCCAAACTTTCATGCTAAGTTTGAATTATTCTAGGTATATGGTTAGATCTGAACCCGATTAAAATTTCTATGTATTAAGGTTTAAGATCAATTCTTAACTATAGGAAGAGCTTTGCTTGTGATTTAAGGTCTTAAGAAACCTCTAATACAAAGTTAGGTTGAAAGTATTCCTGCCGATTCAGTTTTCGCATAAGTTCATTCAAGGGTCAACTTCAAACGATTATTTCTCCCATTATATGAAGAGTTACATGGCCCATGACCCACCAAACTAAAGGTCTTTGAGTCTTCATTCCAACTTCACCGACAACTTGTCAATCCGAGTTTGGAGTAAGAAGTTATGGGCATTTTATCGAGCATCTATCCGTTTGGCACATTAACTAGCGCCCTGCGCCAGACCTAAAACTTCAAAATGATGAAGCTGGCACATTGACTGGTGCCCCGCGCTCGACCTTGTCCGACAAAATAATTTTTCAGCTTTGACATATTTCCAAGGGCATTTTGGTCCTTTCCCTTTTTATAAAACCCCCTTTTTATTAACCTAAACCATTTATATATCATTTACCTCTCCAAATTCATCAAGTAAGTGCGCTCCTTTCTTCTCCAAACTCCCAAGAACCCTAAGGAACAAGAGACTCAAAGTTTAAGGTTTTCTTTAAGGTTCCTTCCTTAAACTCCAAAACCAAAGTACGTAAGAGAAATACCTTTCATAGTTAAACTTGTTCATCCCCATAAGTGTTTTTAAAGCTTGTCATTGGGTTAGTATAGATCAAGCATAGGTTAGAAATATAGAGTGGTTATAAATATATAGATCTAGGATGCACTTTCTGGCTTTGAAGAAAGAACCCCTTTGATGTTTATAGAGTTACGAAGCTAGTTTGTACAAGATGATCGAATGAGTAGTAGTATGTGTGAAAGGAAGTTGTGCTTATAGACTGTAATTAGATAGACTGTAAGATTAAGATTGACTATTTATCATGAGGTTGTAGAGGACTAGTGTTTCTAGATTCTCATAAGGTATCTGTAAGTCATTATAGTATGTGAGAAGTTGTTCAGCCCTCTAAGATGAGTGTTAGATTCTAAGTTTGAATTATGAGTGATCACCAAGGTAGAAAGAATGTTTCTTTAGGGGTGGTAATGCAAACTTTGTGGAAGTGGATCTGTTAGGCTTGATGTGGCATGTGGAAGAGCTTAAGTTGATAAATTATGAGGAGTAGGAGTATGTAAGGCTAGTTATATGTGGACTAGAGATGAAATAGTGAATTGTGGGTAAGTCAATGGATATAAAAGAGCCTTAAGATTATAAAGAAATAGGGGAACCCGAGGTAGTTGTGGTTGAATAAGATTCTAAGTTTGAAAATTCTATGTGTGATCAGTTAGTACCCTTGAGTGGCTAGGTGCGGAGAAAGAGTAAGATGAGATTTTCATTATGTGTAATAGTTACAAGGAGGTTTTATAGTGTGACTATGTGTGAAAGTTTGGGAGATGGTTTTAGTAATAGGCATGAATGTCGTGTCGATGTACATGTGACCATTGAATTTTGAGACTAGCAAATTCTTGATTTGAGCTTGAGGAATAGTTGTTTGAGGTGGTAAAAAGGAGTAGTGATCAAGGAAATGGAAGTTTCGGGTTAGGCTTGATTATGGGAGGAATAAGCAGTTAGATCGGCCTTTTGTGGTTTATGTACCCTTGTAAGAATATTAATTTAAAAAGTGTTGAAGTGTAGCATTCAGGAGAAGGAGCGTAGTTGATAAGTGTTGCTAAGCTTAAAGGTTTTCAGGTGTATAGTCGAAGGGGGGAATACTCTTATCCTATTTGTAGCACACCCCTATTTCATGTCTTGTAACTTTAGTCCGAATGGAACCTACAACTAAGCTTATTCCCTAAGTAGTTCTTCATGTTCATGAACCCTTTTATTCCATGAACTCATTTCTTATGCTATATCCACACTCATATCTATGCTCCTGCATCTTTTAATAGTTGGTTGCCAACTCTCATTGTTAGCACAGTTCAGTCCTAATTGATGAATCTGGCCAAACAGTCAATAGAGATCAGTTTTACTCAGCTCATTCATCTTCCTCCTAAAGCGAAGTTCATCAATCGAAGATGAATGATCCCAAGGGGGAGATATTGTAACACCCCAAACTTTCATGCTAAGTTTGAATCATTCTAGGTATAAGTTAGACCCGAACCCGATAAAAATTTCTATGTATTAAGGTTTAAGATCAATTCTTAAGTGTAGGAAGAGCTTTGCTTATGATTTAAGGTCTTAAGAAACCTCTAGTACAAAGTTAAGTTGAAAGTCTTCCTGTCGATTAAGTTTTCGCATAAGTTCATTCACAGGTCAACTTCAAACGATCATTTATCCCATTATATGAAGAGTTACATGGACCATGACCCACCAAATTAAAGGTCTTTGAGTCTTATTTCACACGCCACCAACCACTCATGAATGCGAATTTAGAATAAAAAGCTATGGGCATTTTATCGAGCATCTATCAGTCTGGTGCATTGACTGGCGCCTCGCGCCAAACCTAAAACTTCAGAACGATGAATCTGGTGCATTGACTGGACCCCCATGCCTAACCTTGTCCGGCAAAATAATTATTCCATTTTGACATATTTCCAAGGGAGTTTTGGTCCTTTCTATTTTTATAAAAACCCCTTTTTATTAACCTAAACCATTTCTATATCATTTACCTCTACAAATTCATCAAGGAAGTGTGCTGTTTTCTTCTCAAAACTCCCAAGAACCCTAAGGAACAAGAGACTCGAAGTTTAAGGTTTTCTTCAAGCTTTCTTTCTCAAACTCCAAAACCAAGGTGCGTAAGAGCAATACCTTTCATGGGGAAACCTGTTCATCCCCATAAGTGAGTCAAAATTTCCATGTTGAGTCATGATTTCAAGTTAGGGTTATTTTAAGATCCAAATATTCTAAGTGTTGTTCTTGAGTTTTGTATAACTTTCTTCTATATACTTTAAGTATTGTGAATTATTCCCCGAGTTAAGGTCGTTCTTGAACTTACACTTCATTTTCATAAACAAGAGTTAGTTTTCACTTAAAATTTATGACTTGGGGATTTGTATTGAAAGTTGATTTCATGCTTCAATGGGTTTAACCATAGTCTTGTTATAAAGTATATTCAAAGGTAGTTAATTTATGAAAAGTTTATGAAAACCCTTATGTATTATGCCATGACTTGAAAAGTGAAAGAATTTATCATATCTTGAAAAGTTTAAGCAAGTTAGGACGATTTAGAGCCTAGGCTCGCAAAAAAAAGATATGTTTCTTGATATGATATTTTAGATACAGGAATAATTTTGTCATGACCCTATTTCTGAGTAATGATGTCACCGACAACCTCCCAGTAGACTAACCAATTCGCGTAGCCCAGAACGGTTGGTAATAGGATACTATCATACAACCAATTAGAAAAATAGAATAAATATGCAAAAGCAAGGGAAAATAAGTAAAGAAATAGGACAACAAGAATATATATATATATATATATATATATGGAAGCTAAACCAAACTCAAAAACCCGGTATCATAGTATTTGAGCCGAACCTACATCAACAGATTACAAAGTATCCAAAAATGAGATATACATATGTATGAGTCTAAAAATAACTCGCACGAGGCAGCACGATCAACAACGAGAGTTCACACTTGAATCTGCACCAAAAGATGCAGAAGTGTAGTATGAGCACCAATTGCAAAGCAACAGGTACCCTATAGGTATAATAGGCCGACTGGGAACATATAAGATATAAAGGCAGTAATGTACCCGAAAAGGAATAAGTAGTCACAGAAACAACAAACAAGCACATGGAAGCTAGCACAAGAAGGATACAAGGAAAAAAAATCATGATAGGGTAGCTAACAAAAATACATATCTCACATATATAAGTGAAGGAAGGAAAGAAATGCACATGGGGTCCATGCAATAACAATATATATAAAGAGAGTTAAAGAAGAAGGCGATATACCGGTAGCCTCAAATAAAAAGGGAAAGAGGAAAGGAAAAGTAATGGTAACATGCTCGAAAACAAGACTAACAACTAAATCATACTAGTAATACCATTCTTAAACCAGAAATAAATGGTCAATGACCCAAGTATAACTGTCAGGTGAACCAAATGAACATAATACAACTCTCAGTTTCTAGTCATCGAATGTAACCATAATCAGGATCAATATCGCGGTAAAATAACCATAAATAAAAGTCTACCTACTATCCCACGAGCGCCCATATACCCGAGGAACACATACAAGTGAAAACAAACGCTCTGGCATCCCATACTACTGGAGTGTACATTGAGCAAATAGCAAACAAGGGTGGATCCGAACACAATATGCATGATGTGATATGATATGCTAAAACCAAGTGATAGTAGTGCCGTATGTTATCCCCCTCCGGTACCTAAAAGGCCCAATAGAGGCAAGATCCATGGAAGGGATTCCCCTGAGTACCTCAACTCCACTGTACACCCCCTCCTCCGGCACTCACAACACGTAGCTCCTGGTCCAGATCAGCAAGGTTCATTGAGGTCTACTCGTAGGCTACATACTAAATCTCATAATCTCAAAATAACCGTCTGGAGTGTATCCGGATCCAAATAAGTCACCACACCGCGACAATGCACGTCCGAGGTTCTACTCGAGTCTAAATCAGTGAATTAAGTCTCAAAAATCTCAACAAGGGTGCCTCGACATAATCGGGTCTAAAACAGTAGTAAAGCCAATATGTTGCTCGGTCTGATCAAGTCTAGTATTAATAGGAAAAACTCTAATAAAATCATCTTTTTAACTCCTTTTACCCAAGAAGATCCATGAAATGATTTTAAACGCCTTTCTAACCATTTCTTAATGAAAATGGTCCCTCGAGGCCATGCAAAGTTTAGAAAACCAACAATAGTAGGCCCGAAGCCAAAATTGTAGTAAAACATATGAAAGACCTCTTTATATGCATGATAATGGCATGCTCAAACACAAGCAGTAGCCCGATGGCTCACAATCAACCTATCGGCCCTGCACAGGCTCCAATCACTTTATAACAAACATAACCAGCTCTATAATAACAGTATCAATGTCCGGGACTCACGGACATTCCCAAATAATCCATCATCTATGGTCCAGAGTCAAAAACAAGGCCACACAGGACCATAAGGGTGATGCTCTTAACTACCACAAATACTACAGTCAACGGAGCAAAAATAAGATGGACATGAAGAAGCGGACAAGATCTGGGGTACCAAGCTAATAAACCCAAGCCAAGGATGCTAATTAGTACAGTTATATCTTATATATGCAAAGTCAAAAATAGTTAAACCGTAACCTACCTTTCGTCCGATGACAAGCTGCTAGAATGACGATGTCCAAGCCCTAACTGCTCCGAGAAGCTCCAAAACGAAATCAAACTCGAATTCGGGCTTGAATAACTTGACGTAGATAATGAATTTTCTTTTGGTGATCAAATATAGAGTTGAAAGTATTCCTCCAAAATAAATTCTCCTTCGACGTATAAATGCAAATTTATAGAGTGTGCCATGAAGCTTGTGAAGAAGTGTCTTGAGATGGTGAAAAAATGTGACACATGTGATTATATGATACTGGCGGTGGAAAGACAAAACAATAAGTGTCCATATGTTGCACCTAATTAATGCTCATAGGAACCTTTCAGGTATGTATATATACATGTTGTAATAATAGGGTAGCATCTTATTCTTGTTGGGAAAAGAAAAACATTAAAAAATTTGCACTTAAATGAAGAACACGACACAAATTTAAAAAGCATTTAGCATGGTGATGGTTTAAACCCATTTAAAGTAATTAATACACATCTACATCTATATATTACATATAATGATTAATGGGGATATATGTGGCAACATTCAATTATTCAATTCACATGTTGTCCACCCCCTTCACCTCCACGTGGAGGGGAGGTGGCAACACCAAAAATATTTCCATCTCATTACATAAGTATTCGAGTATTGTGCAGGTTCGTGATAAAATATATATAACTTTTGAATATATCACAATTATTAGAAAATTATTTTGAATAAAGCCTTCTATATATAATAATAATATTTTTTTTAACATAACTAGACTTACTATCTCCATTAAAATATTAATAACTTATAAAACTCTTGTAAAATAGATACATATACAAATATATCATAACAAAAGTATTTTTCATAAATATTTAAAATATTTTAAGAAGGCAATAAAAATAAAATTTACATCAAACGGGGACACCTCATCTTCAAAAATACTATGACACCTCGAATTAGGATCGACCTTCCCACAAGGTCAGTTGAGATCATACGATCGCAAATCACTATCGCACGATTTCGATGAATCAACTCTTAAAACTCAGCTCTAAAATAGGGAAACGACCATAGCGACTAAATGAACGGCCAGGGCATCGAACCACCGGTCCCAGCAAGCCATAAATGACTCTAGGCCACTATAGGAAAGCTCTAACAGTACAAGAAAAGCATAAATACGGGAATGACCGAAAGGGTCATTACATCATCCACTACTAAAAAGGACTTTTGTCCTCGAAAGTCAAGGACAAGAAAGTACCTGAAGGCCCAAACAGTTGTGGATACTGAGCCTTCATATCTCTCTTGGTCTCCCAGGTAGCCTCCTCAAATGGATGGTGCCCCCACTGAACCTCAATAACCAGAATCTCCCTGTACCTCAATCTCCTGATATCTCTGGCCAAAATAGTTGTCGGCTCCTCAACAAAGGCTAAACTCTCATCCAATTGAACTGAATCCCACTACAACACATGAGACTCATCTAGAACATACCGTCGCAACATCGACACATGGAAAACTGGGTGCATAGCTAAAAACATCAGAGGCAAAGCTAACATGTAAGCAACACTACCAACCCTCTAAAGAATCTCAAATGGTCCAACATACCTGGGGCTAAGTTTACCCCAGCTACCAAATCTCATCACACCCTTCATGGGTAATACATAAAGGAACACCAAGTCATCAACACTAAACTCCAAGGCACGAAGTATATTGTCATGCCCCGAGGCTAGCCCCTTGACGTAACATGGGACCTAGGATCACAAGTAACCCCAAGATAACCCCGAATCTGGCATATCACAAGCATACTGAAATAACTCCGAACAAATGAAAGCATAGTTGAATAATTCATATAATCTAAAAAGAATTCAACTGAGAATATTTGAACAAATAACCATATGAAAAGCAGAACAACCTCAAATCAACTGGGTCTGACTCTATGTCTGAAAGCCTCTAATACTGATGAGCTGCTTGGACAAGTCCCCACCCAACTCCACATACTAAAAATAAGGACAAACTGACTAACTCGAAAATCATGTAAAAGATATATCCTCGAATGATAAGGACTCACCACTGACTATCGCTGATATGGCACCGGGCGAGCTAATCACGAGGTTGAAGCTAAAAACCTGAACCTGCATCATGATAGGATACAGCACATAAAGTATGTATCAGTACTTTGAATGTACTGAGCATGAGGGATATGCAAGGCTTACTGAAATGTAAATATGCTAAAATATTAAAAAGTTGTCAACTGAACTAAACTGTAGTACATAGAAGCAAAATATAATCATGCATAAATAGATGAAATGCAGGAGAAATCTGAAAACATGCTGAAAGCTAAGCTGCAAGTAAAACATAATTGAGGGCCTAATGCACTTTACTGAAACTAACACTGTGGGGGAGTCTATTAACCGACATAAACCATGTGAGCTAAATGTGGAGTCTGATGTATACACCCTATCGAGAGGACCCAATATACCTTACCAGGGTATAAAGGCATGGCTGATGTAATCACTAGATCTGAGGCTCAACGAAGGGGCTAAATATCCTATGGTGGCCTATAGTTATGGGACTTCAAGGGTAAGTTAAACCCTAGTCCAACTCGGTGCTAAACAATACTCCCAAACTGAAGACTAATAGCTCATTAAAACTGAAGTCCTGAATTTCCTGAGACAGAACTAAAATGGTTTGAAATCACTAATTTTTTGAAATGTTGTAGTAGGCTGAAAACTGGCTAAATTCTAATTTTTAAAACTCATACTGATAATCTAGGTTGAATTTGGAAGAAAGCTAACACTTTAGCAATCCTACAATTTAGGGCTAATTTCTTGATTTCTTAAATCATGGTGAAAACTCATGTAAACCATTAAAACATATTGCAATTCATATAAACAGGATATAAATCATGTGAGAATCATCAGGACTAAATTCCAGAAGGATTTACATAATTGGGTAGGAAACCTAGTTCTTAAACCATGAAAATTTGAAGAAAGACTAGAATTTTGGGCATAGGTGAACTAAACCCTTAATAAATACCCACATACCTGGTAGAAGGAGATTCTTTAAGAAAATTTGAAAATGAAGCTTGAAGGAGAAAGCCCTAGGTCTGAAGCTTTGGAGGAGAATGCTCTTTTCTGACTTGAGAGGAGGAATGAGGAGAACTGATGTGTTTTAGAGGTTTAGACTTAATAAAAGAAGCCTAAGACTATTTATAGTCAGAGCTAATTTAAGAAGGAAATGTCTAAAATACCCCTGAGGAACTAAATTAAAAACTGTTGGAAAAATTTGCGACCAGGTACCACGGATAGGTTCCATGGTTCATGGAAGCTTCCATGACTCGTGGAACCCTGTCGTGGTTCATGGGCCTTTTTTCATGACTGTGGGTCTTATAACCACGAGCCAGGTTCACGGCTCGTGAACCCATCCATAGATCGTGGAACATGTTCGTGGTTCTTGAGGGATTTGATGACCCTCAGGTCTGAGTTCCACGGGTGGAATCCATGAATCGTAGACTGTTCCACAGTTCATGGTTCCAACTAGTGAAAATCACCCCAACTTGCTAGCCTCTGACTGAGTTCCACAGAGTCTTTCCACGGCTCATGAACCCTTCCACGGTCCATGGAAACCATATGGGGTTCAAACTGAGACTTGGAAATTTTTCCTATTTTTCTGAGGTGGTTCTAAGCTTGGATGTTTTGCGGTATTACAATATCTCCCCGTTGGGATCATTCATCCTCGAATGAAGACTAACAAGCTGAGTTTGGGAGGGAAGAGCTGCAATCCCTACCAACTGAGTACTAGAAACTGCTATCTAACTGAATTGGGTTCTAAGGACATGAAAACATGCTAAAATGCAGGAATAGCTGAGGAAACATAACAATGAGACTGAGATGCATGATAAGGCTGAAAAACTGAAGAGGAACTATTAACTCAAGCTAAATCTGGATCGAAAAGGAAAAGGTGGGGGTACTTGGTCATTATGGCTGCCTCTGCTTCTCAAGTAGCTCCCTCAACTAATTGGTTCCTCCAAAGGACTTTTACTGAAGCGACTTCCTTGTTTCTCAACCTTCGAATCTGATGATCAAGAATCTGAAGTGGAACCTCTTCATAAGAAAGACTATCCTTCACACCCATGCTTTCTAAGGGAACAACTAAAGCTGGATCACCAATACATTTCTTTAACAATGATACATGGAAGACTGGGTGTACCTATGCTAAGTCTGTGGGCAAATCTAGCTCATAGGCCAGTTTACCAACTCTCTTCAGAATCCTGTAACGGCCTACATATCAGGGACTAAGCTTCTCCTTCTTACCGAATCTCATCACACCCTTTATGGGTGATATTTTCAGAAAAACCCAATCATCAACCTCAAACTCTAGATCTCTTCTTCTCACACCTGCATAAGATTTCTAATGACTTTGAGCCGCCTTTAACCTTTTTCTAATAAGCTAGACCTTCTCCATGGTCTCATGGACTGAATCTGGGCCTATCAAAACTTCTTCTTCGACCTCAAACCAGCCTATGGGTGACCTACACCTTCGCCCATAGAGTACCTCATACGGAGCCATCTAAATGCTAGAGTGAAAACTGTTATTATAGGCAAACTCTAAAAGAGGTAAGTGATCATCCCAATTACCTTTGAAGTCAATTACATAAGCTCTCAACATATCCTCTAGAGTCTGAATGGTACACTCAGCCTGACCATTTGTCTGCGGGTGAAAATTTATGCTAAGATTAACCTAAATACCAAGACCCTTCTGAAACGATCTCCAAAACTGAGATGTGAACTGGGTACCCCTATCTGAGATGATGGATAAGGGAACTCAATGCAACCTGACTATGTCATGAATGTAGAGTCTGGCATAGTCCTCTTCCGAATTGGTAGTCTTGACAGCCAGGAAGTGGGCTGACTTAGTAACCCTGTCTACAATCACCCAAATAGAGTCATGTTGCCTTCGAGTATGAGGTAAACCTGTAATAAAGTACATATTGATGACCTCCGACTTCCAAGTAGGAATTTCCGTCTCCTGAGTCATACCACCCAATCGCTGATGTTCTACCTTTACTTGGTGACAGTTGGGATACTTAGCCATAAAATCAACAATGTCCCTCTTCATACCATTCCACCAATAGACTTCTCGTAGGTCACGGTACATCTTGGTGACACCAGGATAGATGGAATACATGGAGCTATGAGCTTCTATCAAAATTTGTTGCCTCAAATCATTTACATTAGGAACACATAACCGGCCCTGGTAACAAAGTAAACCATCTCCCCTTTGGGAGAAGACCTCTACTCTCTGCTGCTGGACAACACCTTTTAGCTGAAGTAAGATGGGATCACTGTCTTGCTTTTCCTTTACCTCAGCTACCAATTAAGACTCTGACCCATTTTGAACAATGACGCCACCTTCTGACAAATCTGTGAGGCGAACCCCTAATCGAGAAAGCCTGTGAACATCCTTGGCTAATTCCTTCTTTCCTTCCTCCTCCTGTGGTACACTACCCATGGACAGCCTGCTAAGTGCATCAGCTACTACATTGGCCTTACCCAGATGGTAAATCACACTCATCTCATAGTCCTTGAGAAGCTCTAGCCAACTTCTCTGATGAAGATTCAGTTCTTTCTAAGTGAACACATACTGAAGGATCTTGTGATCAGTAAACACATCTACATGGACACCATACAAGTAGTGACTCCAAATCTTCAAGGAAAAGACCACTACTTCTAACTCAAGATCGTGAGTCGGGTAGTTCTTCTCGTGAGTCTTAAGCTGTCTGGAGACATATGCAATGATTTATCATATTGCATCAGAACACAACCTAGGCCACCTCTGGATGCATCATAATATACTATGAAGCCATCCTATGGTAGAGTTAGGACTGGGGATGTTGTCAATCTAGTCTTCAACTCTTGGAAGTTCTTCTCACACTCATCTGACCACTGAAACTTGACCTTCTTCTGAGTCAGCCTAGTCAATGGAGAAGCTATGAATGTAAACCCCTCAAAAAATCTCATGTAGTAACCAAAGACCCAAAAATCTCCAAATGTATGTCAAAGAAATAGGTTTAGGCCAATTCTTTACTGCCTCTATCTTCTGATAATCCACTCGGATGCCATTCTTAGACACCACATGACCCAGAAAAGCGACGGACTACTACCAAAACTCACACTTACTGAATTTGGTGAGTAAATAACGATCCTTGAGAGTTTGCAGGACAACTCTCAAATGATTGGCATGCTTCTCCTCACTCCGCAAGTAGACTAAAATATCATTTGTAAAGACAATAATGAACATGTCCAAATACTGCATGAACACCCTATTCATCAAGTCCATAAAAGCTGCAGGAGAATTCGTTAGTCCAAAAGACATAACCACAAATTTGTAGTGACCATACCGAGTCCTGAAGGCTGTCTTCGGAATGTCATACTCTCTAACTCTGAGCTGATGGTAACTGGATCTGAGGTCAATCTTGGAGAAATAAATGGCACCCTGAAGCTGGTCAAACAAGTCATCAATCCTAGGGATGGGATATTTATTCTTTATTGTGACTTTGTTTAACTGACGGTAGTCTATGCACATCCTGAGGGAACCATCCTTTTTTACGCACAAAGAGAACTAGGGAACCCAATGGAGATATGTTAGGTCTGATGAAACCTTTATCTAGAAGGTCCTTAAGTTGGTCTTTCAACTCCTTAAGCTTAGTTGGAGCCATTATGTACGGAGGAAAAGATATGGGCTACGTATCAGGAAGAAGGTCTATCCCAAAGTCGATCTCCCACTCAGGAGAGACTCCAGGCAGATCTTCAGGAAACACCTCTCGAAACTAATTAACTACTAGAACTGACTGGAAAGGTGGGGTTTCAGACTCAGAATCCTTAACCTAAAATATGTGGTAGATATAACCTTTTGAGATCATTTTCCTAGCTTTGAGGTAAGATGTGAAATGATCTTTTGATGTTGGAGGACTACCTTTCCATTCTAAGACAGGCTCACCTAGAAACTAGAATTTCACGACTCTGGTTCTTCAGTCGACTGAGGCATAACAGGCATGTAGCCAATCCATGCCGAGAATGACATCAAAGTTGGTCATATCTAACTCTACTAAATCCACTGAGGTGACTTTATAAAGGACTAAAATTGGGCAATCTCTATACACCCTCTTAGCTAGGACTGACTCGCCAACTGGAGTGGAGACTGGGATGGGCTCTAGGAGTTTTTTAGGACTGACTCCAAATTTACATGCAACATAAGGGGTCACAAAAGATAGGGAAGCCCCTGGATCTACCAAGGCATAAATATCAAGAGAGAAGATTGATAACATACCGATGACTATATCTGGTGAACTCTCCTGATCCTAGCGTAAAGACATGGCATAGAGACGGTTCTGACGCTGACCATCACATGTGCTAGAAGTAGTATTCTGCTAAGTTGTGCGACCTGCTGAAGCCGCTAACATGGTAGATTGAGCTCTGTTACCTCCTTGTCCTTGCCTAGAAGAAGGAAACTCCTTCAACCTATGGCGGGGATGACCACATCCAAACACCCCTCTCTGCCATCAAGACACTCACCTGGATGATTTTTATCACACTTGGGGCAGGGTGGAAAAGTGCGGTTACCTGGAACACTGCCTTGTGACTTAGACCCTGCTGCTCTTTTTTTTTAATCCAATCGAGGTCTGGGAGATAGAGCACTAGTTGATGAAGGTGCTGGGGCTGATGCTAAAACTATGAGTATTTTCCACCACCCGACCTCTGCTGAGAATATTCATAGTTGCCTTTTCAAACCTTTTTGTTATCCCTAGCCATCTCCTTAATTTTATCCTCCTCAACATGCTAAGCATGGGTCATCAATCTAGAGATATCCATATCCACTAATAACATAACATTTCTAAACTCCATTTTCACCTAGTCGGATACCCAATACAAAAACTTGCCCATCTGTGCCCTCGGATCGTCCACCATAGATGGGGCATACCTAGAAAGTTGAGTGAACTGCAACCTATATTCCTGGACCAACATCGATCCCTATCTCAGATTCATAAACTCTTGGTCCTTAGCCTCCCTCAACTCCCTCGAGAAGAACTTGTCCAGAAAAGCTCCAATAAAACAATCCCTTGTCACAGGAGCTGCATTCACACCCCTACTGTATTTCCACTAGGTGAACCAAATACGAGCAACATTCTTGAGTTGATAGGATGCTTACTCAACACTATCAGTACCATTCGCTTGCATCACCTCAAGAATCTTCTTGATTTCATCAATGAAATTTTGTGGGTCTTCACCAACCTTTGACCCTAGAAACTTTGGCAGATTTATGCGAACAAAATCTTAAACCCGGGCTACAGCTGATCCACTATTTTGGTTTGTAGGAACTGGAGCCTATTGATTAGCTTGATTGGATACAGTATCAGCCAACAACTGGATTGCATTACGGAATTCCATGTTCATAACCTCGTGGTTTGGGGCTGGAGGGTTAGTGTTAATATTACGTCCATTAGCTCTGCGAGGAGGCATGATCTGAAATGCATAATGAACGGATTAGAGAGGGAAAACTGAATTAAACTCCATCGCACAATAAAGATAAAGAAAGAAGTGAAGTTTTTCTTAAAACATCTTGCAGCCTCTTTCTCATAAGTATGGCGCGCTTCACAGCCATGAAAAAGACTCTACTTAGTGCGGCTTTCAGACACCCTAGGACTCTTAAACCTGATGTTCTGATACCAAGTTTGTCATGCTCCGAGGCTAGCCCCTAAACATAACATGGGACCTAGAATCACAAGTAACCCCAAGCTAACCGTGAATCTGTCATATCACAAGCATGCGGAAATAACTCTAAACAAATGGAAGCATAACTGAATAAATCATATAATCTAAAAAGAATTCAACTGAGAATATCTGAGAAAATAACCGTCTGAAAAGCAGAACAACCCCAAATCAACTTGGTCTAACTCTATGTCCAAAAGCCTCTAATACTGATGAGATGCTAGGACAAGTCCCCAACTAACTCCAAATACTGAAAATAAGGACAAACTGACTAACTCGAAAAGCATGTAAAAGATATGTCCTCGGATGATGAGAACTCTCCACTGATTGTTGCTGATATGGCATCAGGCAAGCTAATCACGAGGTTAAAGTTGAGAATCTGAACCTGCATCATGATAGGATATAACACATAGAGTATGCATCAGTACTTTGAATGTACTGAGCATGAGGGATATGCAAGGCTGACTAAAATGTAAATATGCTAAAATATTGAAAAGTTGTCAACTGAACTAAACTGTAGTACATAGACCCAAAATATAATCATGCATAAACAACTAAAATGCAGGAGAAATCTGAAAACATGTTTAAAGCTAAGCTGCAAGTAAAACACAACTGAGGGCCTAATGCACTTTACTGAAACTAACACTGTAGGGGAGTCTATTAACCGACATAAATCACGTGAGCTAAATGTGGAGTCCGATGTATACACCCATCGACAGGACCCAATATATCTTGCCAGGGTATAAAGGCATGGCTGATGTGATCACTTTCTGAGGCCCAACTATGGGGCTAAATATCCTACGGTGGCACATAGTTCTGGGACTTCAAGGGTATGCTTAACCCTAGTCCAACTCGATGCTAAACACTACTCCCAAACTTAAGACTAATAGCTCATTAAAACTGAAGTCCTGAATTTCTTCAGATAGAACTAAAATGGTCTGAAATCACTAATTTTCTGAAATGTTGTAGTAGGCTGAAAACTGGCTAAATTCTGATTTTTAACCCATACTGATAATCTAGGTTGAATTTGGAAGAAAGCTAACACTTTAGCAATCCTACAATTTAGGGATAATTTCTTGATTTATTAAATCATGGTGAAAACTCATGCAAACCATTAAAACATATTGCAATTCATATAAACAGGATATAAATCATGTGAAAATCATCAGGACTAAATTCTAGAAGGATTTACATAATTCGGTAGGAACCCTAGTTCTTAAACCATGAATATTTGAAGAAAGACTAGAATTTTGGGCATAAGGGTGAACTAAACCCTTACTAAATACCCACATACCTGGTAGAAGGATATTCTTCAAGAAAATCTAAAGTTGAAGCTTGGAGAAGAAAGCCCTATGTCTGAAGCTTTGGAGGAGAACACTATTTTCTGTCTTGAGAGGAGGAATGAGGAGAACTGATGTGTTATAGAGGTTTAGACTTAATAAAATAAGCCTAAGACTATTTATAGTCAGAGCTAATTTAAGAAGGAAAAGTCTTAAATACCTCTGAGGAACTAAATTACAAACTGTTGGAAAAAGTCGCAACCAGGTTCCATGGACAGGTTCCATGGTTCATGGAACCCTATCGTGGTTCCTGAGCCTTTGTTCCAGACTGCAAGTTTGATAACCATGAGCCAGGTTCATGGCTCGTGAACCTATCCACAGCTCGTGGAACCTTCTCGTGGTTCCTGAGGGATTTGATGACCCTCAGGTCTGAGTTTCACGGGTGGAATCCATGACTCGTGGACTGTTCCATGGTCCGTGATTCCAACTCATAAAAATGACCCCAGCTTGCTGGCCTCTGACTGATTTCCACGGAGGCTTTCCACGTCCCTTGAACCCTTCCACTGTGTATGGAAACCATCTGTGGTTCTGACTTACACTTGAAAATTTTATTTTTCCTATTTTTCTGAGGTGGTTCTAAGCTTGGATATTCTAGGGTATTACATCGACAATCAGCGTAGCTCTTCTGACTGCTCTGAGCTACCCGAAGCTTGTCCTGAATCACTCGTACTTTGTCTAAGGAATCACGAAGCCAATCTATACTCTACATCCTAGACTCCAACCCGTCAAACCAACCAACCGGCAATCTGCAATGCCTACCATACAAAGCCTCAAAAGGTGTCATGCCAATACTCAAATGAAAACTATTATTATTAGCAAACTCTGCCAAAGGTACAAACTGATCCTAAGAACCTCTAAAGTCAAGAACACAAGCCCGAAGCATGTCCTCCAGGACCTAAATAGTCCTCTTAGACTAGCCATCTGTCTGAGGGTGGAATGTGATACTAAGATGAACCTCTGTACCCAAATCTCGCTGAATAGCACTCCAAAATAGAGATGTGAACTGAGTACCGCGGTCGGAAATGATAGAAGTTGGGACCCCATGCAACCAAACAATCTCACGAAGGTAGATCTGAGCTAACTTCTCTGCACTGTAAGTAGTCTGAATTGGCAAGAAGTGCGCTGACTTAGTCAGTCGATCAACAATCACCCAAATAGAATCAAAACTCATAGAAGTACGTGGCAAACCAACTACGAAGTCCATAGTAATCCCTTCCCACTTCCACTCAGGAATGGGAAGTCACTGCATTAAACCACCAGGTCTCATGTGCTCGAACTTCACCTGCTGTTCAAGCACCAAGATAAAAACTACGCTACGTCCCACTTCATACCACTCCACCAGTAAAGCTGTCACAAATCTTTGTATATCTTGGTTGCACCAGGATGGATGGAATACCTAGAACAATGTTCCTCATGGAGAATCAACTAAATCAAATAACCAACACTGAAACACATAAATGACTATCAAACCTCAGAACACCATCTGAATCTAGAGTAGCCCGGCTGGCCTCACCCCGAACAACCTGATCACGAAGGTCACCCAATTGCTTATCCTCAAACTGATGGCTCTGAATCTGATCAACAAGGTAGAATGAACCTCAACACTAGCAAGAACTCTGCTAGGATCTGACAAGTCAAGCCTAATCAAACGGTTAGCCAAGTACAGGATGTCCAAGGCCAACAGTCGCTCTGAAACTGAAAGTGAAGCTAGGCTACCCATACTTACCGCCTTCCAGCTCAAGGCATCCGCTACCACATTTGCCTTTTCTCGGATGTACAGAATAGTGAAGTCATATTCCTTCAGTAGCTCAATCCATATCCTCTGCCTCGAGTTCAGCTCTCGCTGACTCTTAATATACTGAAGACTATGGTGATCAGTGAAGATCTCAGAGTGAACCCCATATAAGTAGTCTCTAAATCTTGAGCGCAAAGACTATTGACGCTAACTCTATGTCATGAGTAAGGTAGTTGCGCTCATGAACCTTCACTTATCTCGATGCATATGCTATCAAACCAACCTATGAAGCATCACAATATACCAAGAAACTCTGAACCTCAACTGGCAAAGTCAACACTGGAACTGAACTCAACAAGGCCTTAAGCCTCTGAAAGCTATCCTCGCACAGATCTGATCACTGAAATGGGACATCCTTCCTAGTAAGCCTAGTCAAAGTGTTGCTATGGAAGAAAACCCCTTGACAAACCTCCTATAGGACCTGCTAACCCAACAAAGTTGCGAACCTCGGTAGGAGTAGTAGGTCTTGGCCAATCATGAACTGCTGAGATCTTACCCGGGTCTACTGTAATCCCATCCTTAGTCACCACATGCCCTAGGAATTCAACTAACTCAAGACAAAACTCGCACTTTGAGAACTTAGCATAAAGCTAATGATCTCTCAAAGTCTGGAGTATAACCCTCAAGTGCTTCTCATGCTCATCTCTACTCCGCAAGTATATCAGGATGTCGTCTATGAAAACTATCACAAATGAGTCCAAGTATGGGCTAAGCACCCAGTGCATCAAGTCCATGAAAGTTGCAGGGGCATCAGTAAACCCAAAAGACATCACTAGGAACTCATATTAGCCATAACGTGTATTGTATGTTATCTTAGGGATGTCATCTGCCCTAAACCTCAACTGGTGGTAGCCTGACCTCAAATCTATCTTTGAAAATATGGCCGAACCCTAAAGCTGATCAAACAAATCATCTATGCACGGCATCGGATACCCATTCCACATAGTCACCTTTTTCAGCTGTCGATAATCAATATATATCCACATTGACCCGTCCTTCTTCTTCATAAACAAAATAGGATCACCCCATGGTGATACACTCAGCCTAATAAAACCCTTAGCTAACAAGTCATGTCGTTTCTCCTTCAGCTCTCTCAACTCAGTTGGAGCCATACGGTAAGGCAAAATAGAAATGGGCCTGGTTCCTGGCTCTAACTCCATAGCAAAGTCGTTATCTTTCTCAGGTAGAAGGTCTGGCAGGTTTGTAGGGAACACATCTAGGAAATCTCTAACCACAGGAACTGACTCAGATGAAGAAAGGTCGGCACTAGCATCGCGAACATATGCTAGATAAGCCAAACACCTGCGAGAAATCAACTTCCTTGCTCGAAGACAAAAGATGATCCCAGATGGTGCGCGGCTGACAGAACCATTCCATATAATCAGGGATGCGCCAGGTACGACTAGGGTAATGGTGGCATAACAATCCAAAATTGCACGATGAGGGGATAACCAATACATGCCCAAAATGACATCAAAGTCTAATATATCAAGAATCATCAGATCACCCCAAGTCTTAATATCTCTAACATAAATCATACCGAATCTCACAATACCATCCACTACTAAAGAATCTCCTATCGGGGTCAAAATAGATACAGGTACAAATAACGGCTCACTAACCAACCCTAAACAAGGCAAATAGTAGGTAGAAAAATACGAGCAAGTAGATCCAGGAACAAATAAAGCCAAAGCAGATTGACAGCATACAGAAATCATACATATGATCACAGCATTCAAGGTCTCTACCTTCTGTCTCCCAGAGACTGCATAAAACTAACAATGACCACCTCTTGACCAACTTCCATCCCTACCACCTGTCCTACCACACTAGGCACCACCTCTAGCCTGACCACCACCCCCTCTAGCAAGTGGCTGAACTGAATGGATAGGCTGAGCGGCTAGCTAAACTATACTCCACTAGGGGAAATCTGTAGCAAAGTGCCCTATAACTCCACACTCATAGCAAGCCCCTGACGGCCTATACTATCGAGACGAACTAACTGAACCCGTGTAGCCACCATGACCTGATGCCCTAGAAACTGAACCCCGCTGAGTCTGACCACTATAACCCTACTGGCTACTCTATCCTTGCTCTAATTGGGAACTGTTAGAAGCCTGAAGATAATCCTGAACTGGTCGACTAGACTGACCCTGGTCCTATTGTGGCTGATAACCTCGGCACCACTAGCCTAAACCTTTACCACTGTGGCAGGAACCACTATAACTTCCCTGGTGATGGGGCCTTTTATCCTTAGCCCGGGGGTCATGATGGTACAAATCATCTATGGTACGAGCATAATCTACAATAGCCTAAAATAATCGACCACCGGCAACTAATATCTCGGTTGGCTATCTAAGCTCTGTCCAAAACCCCCAAACAAACCTACAGACTCTATCAGGCACTGTAGGTATGATCATAGCCCCAAATGGAGCAAGCTGGTATAAGCGAGTCTCGTACTCTGTTACGGTCATAAAATCCTGCATAAGTCTGGTAAACTGCTCTTTGCAACGATCAGAGTTACTCTGGGGTAGAAACTTGGCCAAAAGGCCTCATAGAACTCTGACCAAGACAACGGGGGATACAAAGATGGTCTGCAAGCAATATGGGCCCTCCACTACAACTTAGTTGGGCCTTCCAACTGATAAGTAGTGTATCCAACACTATGATTCTCCAGTAAACCCAAATGATGTAGCATCTCCTCACAAGTAGTGATAAAGTCATGCGGATCCTAACCAAGAGTACCCACTAATATGGCTGGTGCTAATATCATAAATTTGCCCAATGCATTCTGCTCTGTCTCTATCATAGCTGGGCGAGGAGCAAAGAGGCTGTGCGACAAATGGAACCAGAAGAACATCAGCACGGGGAGCCACAGTAGCAAGTTGCGCTCCTGAACTTTGTGCACCTAGGGCTTTCCCCTGAGCAGATATATGTGCTACCTCAGCAGTCGTATCCCCGATCATACCCAATAACTGTAGAAGTAAACCTTAAATACCTGAAGACTAAGTTGGTCCTGATGCTGGTGGTGAAGCTGGTACTAGAGTTGGTGGTACCTGGGTTGTCCCCTTGTCCACATGCTACTTATCTGGAATAATTTCGGGCTCATACTCGGGCTCAACCTCGACCCTAGGAGCTCTAACTGGTGCCACTTCTAAGGCACGTCCTTGACCCCTACCTCTGCGAACTCCCCAACCCCTAGTTAGAGTTAGAGGTGTTGGAGTGGAATTCACGCCCTTGCCTAATGTTGACGCCCTCATACAAACCATCTACGGAAGAATAAACTAGAATAAGTGAGATTTTAGGAAACCATCAAGGATAAGACTCATAATACAGAAGAAATAAGAGAGTTATATTTCTTAAGATGCCACTATAGGCTGTAGCCTCTTGAAGATTGAGTATGAACATCTTTGCGCCAATCTGTAGGACTCTACTAAACATTGGCTCTTATACCGATGACACCGGTGAACCTAGGCTCTGATACAAAGCTATCATGACCCAATTTCTCGGTCATGATAGCACCTACAACCCCCAGTAGGCAAACCAATTCCCTTAGCCCGGAATGGTTGGTAATAGGCTGCTATCATACAACCAATCAGAAGAATAGAATAAATATGCGGAAGCAAGGAAAAATAAGTAAAGAAAAGGGAAAATAGGAATATATATATATATACATATATGGAAGCTAAACAAAACCTCAAAACCTGGTATCATAGTATAAGAGTCAAGCCTACATCAACACAGTACAAAGGATCCAAAAAGGAGATATACATATGTCTCTGAATGATAAAGGGGTACATAATACAGTAGATGAACTAAAAGATATGCCTCGGTCGCCAAGAACTCACCCTCAGTCTCAGATAGTCCAAAAACACCTCGCACAAGGCAGTGCGGTTAGCGGCTAGAATTCACACTCGGATCTACACCAAAAAATTCAAAAATATAGTATGAGAACCAATTGCAAAGAAACTGGTACCCAATAGGTATCATAGGTCGACTGGGCGCATATAAGATATAAAAGCAATAATGTAGCAGAAAATGAACCAATAGTCACAGAAACAACGAACAAGAATATGAAATCTAGCATAGAAAGGATACAAGGTGAAAACAATTATGCTAGGATAGTTAACAGAAATACATATCTCATAGACACAGGTGAAGGTAGGAAGGAAAGAAATGCACCTGGGGTCCATGCAATAATAATATATATAAAGAGATTTAAAGAAGAAGGCGGTATACCGTTAACCTCAAATAAAAATGTAAGGATGAAAGGAAAAGTAACGATAACATGCTTGAAAACAAGAATAAAAACTAAGTCATACTAGTAATACCATTCATAAACAAGAAATAAACAGCCAATGACCCAAGTATAACTGTCAGGTGAACCAAATGAATATAATACAACTCTCAGTTTCCAATCATCGAATGAAACCATAATCAAGATCAGTATCGTGATAAAATAACCATAAATAAAAGTCTACCTACAGTCCCATGAGCACCCATACACCTGAGGAACACATACAAGTGCAAACAAAGCCTTTGGCATCCCATACTACCAGAGCATACACTGAGCAAATAGCAAACAAGGGCGGATCTGAACACAATATGCATGATGTGATATGATATGGTAAAACCAAGTGATAGTAGTGTCATATGTTACCCCTCTTCTGTACCTAAAAGGCCCAAGAGAGGCAGGATCCATGGAAGGGATTCCACCGAGTACCTCAACTCCACCATACACCCCTCCTCCTGCACTCACAGCATGTAGCCCCTGGTTCTGATCAGCAAGGTTTATGGAGGTCTACTCGTAGACCACATACTAAATCTCATAATCTCAAAATAACTGTCCGGAGTGTAGCCAGATCCAAATAAGTCACCATACCTCAAAAATGCACTCTCATGGTTCTACCCGAGTCTAAATCTGTGAATCAAGTCTCAAAAATCTCAACAAGAGTGCCTAGACAAAACCGGGTCTAAAATAGTAGTAAACTAATTTGTTGCTCGGTCCGACCGAGTCTAGTATTAATAGGAAAAACTATAATAAAATCATCTTTTTAACTCCTTTTACCCCAAGAATATCAATAGAAACAATTTTAAACTCTTTTCTAACTATTTCTTACCGAAAATGGGCCCTCGAGGCCATGCATGGTTTAGAAAACCAACAATAGTAGGACCGAAGCCAAAACTCTAGTAAAACATGTGAATGACCTCTTTATATGCATGATAATGGCATGCTCAAACACAAGCAGTAGCCCAATGGCTCACAATCAACCTATCGGCCCTGCACAGGCTTCAATCGCTCTACAGCAAACATAACCAGCTCTATAATAATAGTATTGATGTCTAGGACTCGTGGACATTCCCAAATAACCCACTATCTACGGTCAAGAGTCAAAAACAAGGCACACAGGACCACAAGAGTGATAATATCAACTACCATAAATACTACAATCAATGAAGCAAAAATAAGACGGACATGAAGAAGTGAACAAGGTCTGGGGTACCAAGCTAATAAACCCAACCCAAGGATGCTAATTATTATAGTTATATCTTATATATATGAAGTCTAAAAGAGTTAAACCGTAACCTACCTGTCGTCCGATGACAAGCTGCTAGAACGAAGATGTCCAAGTCCTAAGATGAGTGTTAGATTCTAAGTTTGAATTATGAATGATCACCAAGGACTAGTTTTTCTTGATTCTCATCTGGTATCTGTAAGTCATTATAGTATGTGAGAAGTTGCGCGGCCCTCTAAGATGAGTGTTAGATTATAAGTTTGAATTATGAATGATCACCAAGGTAGAAAGAATGTTTGTTTGGGGGTGGTAATGCAAAAGTTGTGGAAGTGGATCTAGTAGGCTTGATGTGGCATGTGGAAGAGCTTAAGTTGATAAATTATGAGGAGTAGGAGTATGTTAGGCTGATTATATATGGACTAGAGATGAAATAGTAAACTGTGGCTAAGTCTTCTTTCCAAAATTAAAGGTCTTTGAGTCTTCTTTCCAACGCCACCAACCACTTAGCAAGCTGAGTTCAAAGTAAAAATCTATAGGCATTTTATCGAGCATCTATCAGTCTGGCGCATTGACTGGCGCCCCGCGCCAGACCTAAAACATCAGAATGATGAAGCTGGTGCATTGACTGGTGCCCCACTCCCGACCTTGTCCAAAGAAATAATTTTTCAGCTTTAACGTATTTCCAAGGGAGTTTTGGTCCTTTCCCTTTTTATAAAACCCCTTTTTTATTAACCTAAACCATTTCTATATCATTTACCTCTACATATTCATCAAGGAAGTGTGCTCTTTTCTTCTCAAAACTCCCAAGAACCCTAAGGAACAAGAGACTCGAAGTTTAAGGTTTTCTTCAAGCTTTCTTTCTCAAACTCCAAAACCAAGGTGCGTAAGAGCAATACCTTTCATGGGGAAACCTGTTCATCCCCATAAGTGAGTCAAAATTTCCATGTTGAGTCATGATTTCAAGTTAGGGTTATTTTAAGATCCAAATATTCTAAGTGTTGTTCTTGAGTTTTGTATAACTTTCTTCTATATACTTTAAGTATTGTGAATTATTCCCCGAGTTAAGGTCGTTCTTGAACTTACACTTCATTTTCATAAACAAGAGTTAGTCTTCACTTAAAATTTATGACTTGGGGATTTGTATTGAAAGTTGATTTCATGCTTCAATGGGTTTAACCATAGTCTTGTTATAAAGTATATTCAAAGGTAGTTATTTATGAAAAGTTTATAAAAACCCTTATATATTATGCCATGACTTGAAAAGTGAAAGAATTTATCATATCTTGAAAAGTTTAAGCAAGTTAGGATGATTTAGAGCCAAGGCTCGCAAGAAAGATATCTTTTTTGATACGATATTTTAGATACAAGCATGATTTTTAAAGAGCTTTTTTAAGCCTTACGTTTTGAGCATCTGATATATATGTTTTCGGAGGACTATTTAGCACCAAGATGGGTATGGGTTTAGACAACACATGCCCCAAAACTATGTTGCCACCATAGGATAGGATCGTCCGCAAATAGGGGAACTCCTCTATTATTTATAGCCTTTGGGCACAGCTTTGGGATCCCCAGATTATGTTTCATATTATACCCCAGCAAGGTATATTATGGCTCTATCAATGAGGGTAAGTCGTTGGGTTCTGGCAATGTGGATAAGACGTTGTACTTCATGATGCTCACATGGTTTATGTCAGTTGAAAGAAACTCCCCAAAGGAAAACTTACTTATTTTGAGAAAATATATGATTGGCCGAGGCCACCAGTATAAAGAGAGTTTTTATGAAGCATTGTTTTCAAGTTTTGTTCAGACTTCAGTCATTTGTTTTCTAGTCTCAGATTTAGTTTGACGAATTGGATTAAAGTTATTGTATTACAATATTGTAATAAATTGTCGTCGGGCTTACATTTCACAAAGTTTACTATTTAAGTTGTTACGTGTTTTCAATGTTTTTAAATAACTAATTCATTGTAATACTTTTGTCCCGACAGTTTTGCAAGAAAAGGTCAGTATGTCTTTTATCCCATATCTCGGTACTCATGTCATATGTTATGATTTAATTCAAAAGTTTAGTCAGCTTCAGTTTTCATTCCGCTATTAAGTACCAATACATTCAAAGTATTGACGCTCTTTTTTTGCTCTACATCATTGGATGATGTAGTGCCAGCTTTCAGGTATGCAGGTTTGTGTATAGACTCTTCAGTAGGCTATGGCATCAGCTTGAGGGAGTTCTCATTCTTCTGAGGACTTATAAGTATCCCAGTCTCCAGTTTCTTTTGTTACCTAAACATTGACGTATTTATAAAATAGTAGAGGCTTCATAGACATAGTCAAGTCAAGTTAGTTGTAACTAGTTTTTAAACATTTTGTTATTTCAGTTAATAATAGTTTATATTATCTTATTTCATCTTTTTTTTCAAAGATTAGCCCATATTTTCCGGCTTCTAAAATTTGTTTCATTAAAAGTTCAGCTTATTAATTGTATGCCAGGCCAAGTGGTTCTCTCGGGCCACTCATGGTTCCGAGTGCCGGTTATGTCCAGGGTGTAGGCTCGGGGCATGAAAAAGGGTGACCTGCTTCTTTTGAGCTACCATGGATTTATCTACTTGTTCTAGTCCATTATTCAGACTTGAATTTCTTTTATTTTGGGGTTGCATCCCCGTATTCTAGACATGTTTTTAGAGTTTTGGTACATGACTTTCAGGTTCTAGGGGATTATTTCTGCAGGGATTTTGTTATTTACTTTTAGATATGAATTTTTGCTTAATTAATGCAAACTGGTTTTTAGCTTCTTAGTTTTGTTTAAGAGTTGGCTTGGTATTTGGTTCTCCCACCGAGGGTTTAGTGTGGGTGCCACTCGCGGCAGTTTAGGTCATGATAATGATAGGTGCAAACATGAGTAACACTAGAGATTATGCTAGTGTCAAAGAATACTTGGATGCTAATGACCCGATGGGTTATGATGTTATAGCAAGCGACATTCGCCTATCACCAATGATTGGGAATATTGTGTTTCACATTACAAGTACTATGCTACATCTCTTTCAAATGAAGGGATTATTCGTGGGTCTTCCACATGAAGATGCAAATCGCCACATAAAGCACATTGTGGAGATTTGCCAACCGTTCAATATAACCAACATTACCCAAGAGTTAATTCGGTTGAGATTATTTCCCTTCTCCCTAACAGGGGAAGTGACATTATGGATCGAGTACCTCCCCATTGGGGCCATCACCTCTGGAATGAGTTTCTTGATGTATTTCTTGACCGGTTCTTTCCTACTTGTTGGATTCTCCAATTGTGTGATGAAATCACCAATTTTAGGCAAGTTCCTAGTGAGTTTCTTCATGAGGAATTATTGAGATTTAAGAAGAACGTGCAACAATGCCCGACGTTTGGCCTTCCCGATGAGATACTGCTCTAACATTTCTATAGGTCTTTGAATTTGGTCAACAAATTTGTTGCCAATATATTGGCTGGTGGTGTATTAATGGATCAAACTTTTTTTATGTCTAGATCCTTTCTTGATAGAATGACAAAAGAAAATCAAGCTTGGCACACTTGGGAAGCCAAGTGGCAATGGATGCTACCTCTGCTAATATGACTAGGGAGATGTGGAGGAAAGATGTAGCAAGGGATGAGAAAATGGATAACACATAGAGAGATTATACATGCTCACCAAGCATGTTATGGGAGAAAACATGAGGAGTGTGAACGCCATTGGCACACGTAGAAATACGGAGCAAAGTGATGATGAGGTTTATTTCCTCCATGATGAAGAAACTTGCTTGATTTCGAACCAAAGTATGGGGTCCCATGATAGTTACCAAGGAGAAAATCAAGGATCTTGGCGACATGGACATGGGATCAAGGTTGGAACTATTAGTGTGATGAAGGTTGGAGAAATCGGGAGAGAGAAGAGTCCATGGGTTCTAGAATTGAAGACTTGCATGAAGGAGTTTTGAAAAAAAAGTGGAATCAACCAAATTGGGAGTACTTGAGATGAGGCATAACATGTTGGAATTTAATCAAACCATAGATTCCCACTCAGCCTCAATAAAAACATCTTGAAGACTGTTTGAATCAAATGTATTTGCAAATGGGACCAAATGCAAATCTGAAATTAAAGGGCACTATTATTAACGACACACCATCAAAACCAAGGGATGATAGACAATGCTTGGCTATTTTACTCGAAGTGGAAAAAACCTTGGTAATGTAGTGGAAGTTGTCGATGAAAATACAAGTGAAGAAGCTTCAAGGTCAAAAGGGAAAAAAGTGAGTCAACCATGTGTTGATGATAACATTGTGAAAAAAGGATACCTCTAACATCAATATTGATGAAGTCAAGGAGGATAAGGTTCCCAAGGTCTATAAGTCATTTCCAAAATGTCCCCCTCCTTTTGGACAATGTTTGAAGCAAAAGATGGAGGAAGCGCAATATAGTAAGTTCCTTGACTTATTGAAGCAACTTCGGAAAATGTTCCATTGGTGGATTCCCTAACACAAATTCCGAGGTATGCTAAATTTATGAAGGATATGCACACCAAGAAGAGGACTATAGATGTGGGGATGACTGAAATGTCTTACCAATGTAGTGCAATCATGACAAGAATTTTAGTGCTCAAGCAGGAGGACGCCGGTGCTTTCACTATAACTTGCACCATTGGGTTGTATAAGTTCGCAAAGTCCTTGTGTGATTTGGGGGGAAATATCAACCTAATTCCTCTTGCTATCTTTAGAAAGTTAGGACTCGGGTGCCTAGGCCCACAAAAATGAGGTTACTTATGGAGGATCGGTCTATTAAACATCTGGTGGGCATCTTGTATGACATATTGGTGAAAGTGGGCAGATTTATTTTCCCCATGGATTTTTTTATGCTAGATTGCGAGATTGATGTTGAAGTGCCCATCATACTAGGGTCCATTCTTGACTACCGGACATACCTTGGTGGATGTGAAGTGTGGTGAACTTAAGTTTTGGGTGAATGAGGAAGAAATGGCCTTCAATATGTGCAATTCAATGAGGAAACCCAGTGACTTGCAAGTCATATCCGTAATTGATAGCATCGATGAAAGTGGAAAGTAGATCCGAGGTAGCATTTCTGGGAGAATCTTTGGCTACCGTCCTTTTAAATTATGATGGAGAGGATATTGAAGACTATGATGAAGTGTGTAACGCTTTGATGAGGTTGGGGTCCTACTCCTATCCCCCAAAAAAGCTTGACCTTGACTTGAAGAACGGCCAAACTCTTCCCTCTAAACCATCAATCATTGATCCTCCGAAGTTGGAACTCAATCCACTACCTTCGCACTTGAGGTATGGCTACCTTGTAGAAAATGAAACATTACTGGTGATTATTTCTATTAAGTTGGAAGAAGAGCAAGTGGAAGCCTTGCTATCGATACTAAGAAAGCACATTTGGGCAATCGGTTGGACTATTGTCGATATCATTGCCATTCCTCCGGGTATTTGCACCCATAAGATAAACCTTCCAGAAGATTTCACTTTTTCCATCGAACATCAAAGACATTTGAATCCACCTATGCAAGAGGTGGTAAAAAAGGAGATCATCAAATGGCTGGATGTTGGGGTTGTCTTCCCTATATCGGATAGTACTTGGGTGAGCCCGATACAATGTGTACAAATAAAGATGGCATTATGGTATTTCCAAATGATAATAATGAGTTGATAGCCTTGCGACTGGTGATCGGATGGAGAGTGTGCATGGACTACTGCAAGATAAACTTATGAACTGAAAAGGACCACTTTACTCTTCCATTTATGGATCAAATGCTTGATTGGTTAGCCAGGTATGGTTACTATTGCTTCCTAACGAGTATTCATGGTATAATCAAATTTCTATTTCCCCGAAAGATCAAGAAAAGACAACATTCACTTGCCTATATGGGACCTTCACCTTCAAGAGGATGCCATTTGGGCTTTGCAATGCCCCAGCTACATTTTAAGGGTGCATAATGTCTATATTCTCGGACATGGTAGAAGATTCTATGGAAATTTTCATGGGTAACTTCTTCGTGGTCGAAGATTCTTTTGATGATTGTGTGGATTACTTAACTAATGCTTTGAAGCATTGTCAAGAGATGAACTTGATTTTGAATTGGGAAAAGTGTCACTTTATGGTGAAGAAAGGCATCGTGTTGGGTCACAAAATATTAGAAAGGGCATTGAAGTAGATCATGCCAAAATCAAGGTCATCGCCAAGTTACCTCCTCCTAAAATGGTTAAAGGTATGCTGTCACGACCCAATTTCTCGGTCATGATGGCACCTACAACCCCCGATAGGTGAACCAATCCTCGTAGCCCAGAACTGTTAGTAATGGGCTACTATCTAACAAATAAGAGAACAAGACGAAGAGAACAGATAAAAGGACTATAAATATATACATATGCGGAAACTAAACCAAACCCCAAGACCTGGTATCATAGTATAGAGCCCAAACTACATACATGGAGTGCAAATAAAACAAAAAAATATATACAGATGTCTCTGAATGGTAATAGAGTACATGAAGAAAAAGATAAACTAAAGCTAAGCTCCGATCGCCAAGAGCTCACCCTCAGTCTGAAGTAGTCACCAACAGATCTCCATGCACGAATCACAGCGATCTAACGG
>QJPP01001731.1:0-155113 GCA_003996215.1 Jaltomata sinuosa | reverse complement strand
ATGAAGCACTCGGGGAAGAAGATCAATAATTGTCATAATACAGCCTAACTACTCCTGACACAAATCATTCAGTAATAATCAAACAATAACCTAACCGGGCCCCGTAAGCACGGTAGGTACAAACAGCAAACAAGACCACCTACTCGGGCCCCCATAAGCCCGAAAGGTGTCAATTCAGTCTATATACCCCTATACGTAGTCCCCTAGCCCCGTAGGTAGTCATTACATCTCAATAGCCCCTCAAGCACTTTACACATAGCCACGAAGGCCATCGTTATACCCAGTAGCCCATTAGGCACGTTGCATTTCATAATAGCCCCTTTAGGCAATCACTATCTTCTTATAGCCCTATAGGCTTCCTATAGCCCTCTTAGGCATTGATATAGTCTCGTAGTCATATCATAGCCCTCTTAGGCATCAATATAGCCTTGTAGGCATCAACATGTAGCCTTCTTAGGCAATCGAGTTGCCCATAAGTGAACATACCTCAATAGAACCCCATAGGTAACCATAATAGCCCAATTGGCTTCATACTAGCCCTAAAGGCAACTCTTTGGCACATAAGCCTCAATATAGCCCCTTTAGGCAAACATGATCGCCCGTGACTGAACAAGCTTTATTATTTCCCTTTAGGCGATCTGAATAGCCTATAGGCTTTACCATAGCCCCGTAGGCGGTCGGAATAGTTTGTAGGCTTTAACCTATCTTAATAGCCCCTTAGGAAACATGCATTTAGCCCCAAAGGCACTGATCATATCTCTACAACTAACTACAATAGCCCTAAGGGAAATAGAAAATCATCGAAGGATCTAAAGACAAGCAATGTAATTATAAGCAACCTATACGAATAATCTCTAAGTCGTATCTAAGCTCGGGGTCGCTATTAATAGAATACGGATCCCCCACGAGGGATGACTATACCAAGTCAAGTAGGAAACCAAGTCACATAAGACTCTGAGTAATTCGGCTACAACTAGCTTTCTTGTTCTATAAGCTTTAAGAAGACATGTCGAAATAAGGGACTAGCCCTAGCACACTTTTCATATCAACCTCCAGCGGGATAATGCAAACTCAAAATTTCAACGAATGACTATGGTGGCACACTAGACTCGATGTCTATAGTAGTTATAATCAATCTCATTTCTTACGTGTTGAGCATCGTCTATGCCTCAAATATCATTCTCAACTAGACCCAAGGAATTATACAATAAGGACTTCACCTTAGACAAAGCTCTTCCCCCAAGGGTCACACATACTAAACCTTAGATTCCACACAAGGGTACCATGATAACGCGCATAGCCCCCGATAACAAAGTTATAACATGAAGGCAAACAACAAAAAGGAGTTACGCAACATAGTATCATTTGAGAACCATAAATATTAACATTTTTCCAAACCAAGTTCAGGTCTGTAATACAATCTCGTGAAACCATTTATCAAATAATTTGGGTTGTTATCCAATCATTTCGGGTAAAACAATAGGTTGTATAATTATGCCAAAAAGCTAAAGGTGTTATATACTAGGATTAAAGAAACTAATGTCGCTGCTAGGAAAACATAAGTTGCATACCTGATAACGCCCAAACTACACCTCAAATTAACGAAGCGTAAGCGGTCGTAGTCAAATATAGAACCCAACAAAGGTTGGGGTCGAATCCCACAGAGAATATGGTGAGAATTAAGTCTTTAGTGAAGTATGTGACTAATGGTCAATAGTTTCCGGTAAATAAAGGGGGGGTTTTGTGTGAACAATGTGTAAACAAAACGAACAATAATGTATGAGAATAATCAGTAGGAGAATGAACTAGGGGAGTGTTTACCATGGCATTGGTAACGATGTCGATCCTAAGCTTAACCGGGTTCTTTCTATATGCGCGTCACGATCTGATTGACTTTATGGTATCGTCTAAACGTTTCTCAACTAAATAGACGAATTTACTTTTCAATTCTCTCGAACTTGAAAAGGTGTGCTTTTAGATTTCAATCCTAAACATCAAGTAGATTAATCTAGTTACAGCATTAATCATAAGACGAGAGTTGGTAGTCTCGAATCCTCGTCGTTAATCAAGTTTCCCGGTTTTAATTTCTTTACTCAAGCAAATTTAAACCTAGGCATGTTCTAATGTTTGCAACCACTAGAAAATGTTAAGTAATGAATGATTAACAACGTGACAACATATGTATTGAACCCGTTGCTACCCGGAATCTATATCGCTACTTTAGCCATGGCTCCCACAACCCTAGTTGTGGGAGTTTTAGTTACTCATGCTTATAGAAGAATAAGAGAAAGTCATATTCATAATAAAGAAAAGAGATCCTTACAATGTAGTGAGAACAATCTTTAATTATTCCAAGAACAAGAAAAACAAGATCCCAAGAACAAATCAAGAACAAGATTGAGGAGGAAGAAAACGTGTATTGCGTGTTTTCCTCTCTCAAAACTCGACTTTTACCTCCTAAAGTTATTGGGTAATTTATGTAGAAAGCTTGGTAAATAAAATAAACCTAACATAGGGTATTTATAGGAGTCTAGGAAACAAATCCCAAAAACGCACGGATTCCGCGTCGCGGACTGCCCAGGTGTGACGGCCAGGCTGACGGACCGTCACTGGCTTGACGGACCGTCGCCTGGACCGTCACCCTTAGGCAGTCCACTGCCTTCACTTGACGGTCACTGTGAGGGACCGTCACATGTGTGACGGGCCGTCACTCAGGCCGTCACTCTTATCCAGAATGCTCTTTTTCTCGTATTTCCTTCCGTTTCCATGCTTGTCTCCATTTCCTGAAAATACACCATAAACACATCAAAAACGACGACGGTTGCTTGAAAACGTACGACTGTTCTTAGTTAAAAAGAGTCGAAAGTGCCATAAAATGGCGGCACATCAACACCCTCAACTTAGACGTTCGCTTGTCCTCAAGCAACATAACATAAAAAGAAAACACACGACGACTCAACTAAGAAAACAAACTCGTGTCTCTAGCAACTCATGGTTATTCAACATCTTATTCAGTTTTAAATTAAGCTCCCTCGTAGCACACAAATGTATAAAACACTTAACTTGCAAGGATCCAAACATGTCATTCCGATATGATAGAACATTATGCATACACACGCATAACTATCCTAACAATCAATAGACAATACAGAAATCTTGGTGCCCTTACCACAAAGAAATCCCACACACAAGATTTGGGACTAGGTAAGCGCTCACACTCACAAACGATTTCAAACAATGCACATGCGATACCATAGGCTTGCCCTTACTATTCTATTTCAGTTCTACAGAAAGCCGCTCAGGATCAGTATAGGACTTGTTTAGGCTTGTAATGAGGCTTCAGGTGCAGGTAGGATACATTTAGGGGTTAGTGACTAAGCCCTCCTTGGAACCACCGACGTCTTATTACCACATAACTTTTTGTCCATCCTTATTCACCTTTTTATTTCCTTCTCTCTAGCTACAGGTGCGACCTCTTTATTTTGACAATTCTTTTTATTACTTTTTCGATCTTTTTTTCATCTCTTTTTAATTTTTTTTTTCTTTTCTTAGGCACACACCGAAATTTTCCATTCTATTCCACCAATCTCTCCTATCCTCTTTTTTCTATTAGTCACTTCTATACGTACGCCACCCTCAAACCTATAGGCTGATTGCCTGCGTTGAAGGTGCACGATGTCCTTTGAAGGACCAGGGCCAAAACAGGGTTTTACCTCTATAGTAGCCACCCTCAACTTAGGCTGATTGCCGGAGTTGAGGTGCACGATGTCCAAGGAAGGACCAGGGCCAAAATAGGGATTCAAAGCTAAACAGGAACGGTGACAGGTTATTGAAAGAACAAGGTCAATTATGGCTCAAACAGGGATCAAAAGGGATTATTTATATTTGGACGGTCTTTTAGGTTAAGTGGACTGCACACAAAAAGGGCCTGTGATCCTTTCCTAAGCAACCAAACTTCGAACTTAACAAAATAGACCGGGCAAGTTCTAGATGCATGCACAGAGTAAGAATTTATAACAATAATCTCACACACTCTTGGCAACAAGAAACTATATCGCTACCAACTATCAAACAACCGCTCGGCTTAAGCATACTCATTCTAATCATACTCACACAATGACATTCAAGGATCCAAAGAGTCAATCGTTTCAACATAAGTACAAAACCAGAATTTTTTTTTTTTAAAGGGGCCTCGTTTTAGTCAAGAAAACACCATGATGCTTTGCTCTAGACACAAGAAAACAACTAACAAAATTTACAATAACAACCTAAACATGCCGGTTCTAATAGATAGCACACCGGAGGGAAAAGAAACACGGCAACAAAAACCCTCGGTGGTGACTCACAGGTCTCCCCACACCCTCAACTTAGACTCATGCATTGTCCCCAATGCATCCATATGAAAGCTAAAAACTGTGAGAGAACGGAATACTTGTGAAGTCGATAGGACTCAGATTCTGGAATGATGTTGGAGACCGCCAGGGTCTCCAAAACAGGAGAAATCGATGGAGTGTGTGCACGCGACAACCTCATGTTGCGTTTCAGCTTCTTCTTTCATTGGCTCCGCAGCTAGTCGCGACAACTTCTTCACTCTTTCTTTGCAGATTCTCTTGCGGTGTTTTCGTTTCTTTGATCTATTTTCACCGCCTTCCTCTACATGTTTCCCTTCTCGCACCATCCTTCTCACAACAGCTAGAGTCTCGACCAAACCCTTCTCCTTGAGGTGCACATCCGTAGGAGCTTCCTCAATAACATTGACGACCGCGACCACCCTCATGTCACTTGGTTGCTTCATCAATTTAGACACATCGAACTTGACAGCTTCATTGTTTAGTCTTAAAGTCAGTTCGTTTCTTTCCATGTCAACCAACACTCTTGCCGTGGCTAGCAATGGTCGTCCCAAGATTATGGGAACTTCGAAATCCACTTCGCAATCCAAGATCACAAAGTCAGCTGGGAAGATAAGCTTACCGATCTTTACTAGCACATCAGACAATATTCCCACGGGCCGCTTTACCGAACGGTCAGCCATCAACACTCTCGTGGACGTTGGTTTAGGAGCTCCCAAACCCAATTGATTATAGACCGCTAGCGGCATCAGGTTGATGCTAGCACCAAGATCACACAAGGCTCTTCTGAAGCCGAGTTTCCCAATAGTACAGGGAACAGTAAACGCACCTGGATCTTCCTTTTTGTCTACTAACGATCTTGAGGAAATCGCACTGCAGTGGTGGAGGTTGTCTTCCGGTTCTATACTTACCGACCTCTTCTTGGTAATCAAGTCCTTCATGAACTTGGCATATCCAGGCATTTGTTCAAGCGCTTCGACCAGAGGGATGTTTATTGATATCTGCTTCAGCATGGTCATGAAATTCAGGAACTTACCATCTTCCGCTTTCTTCTTGAGGCGTTGTGGGAACGGAGGTGGTGGTCGAGGCATCATAGTTGGAAGTTTTTTGGCTTCCTTGCTTTCCTCCGCGGGCTTTAGCGTTTTCTCCTCTACCGCCTCTTCGTCATCCGCAACATCACCTTGAGTCTGAATTGCCGGATGTGATTCCGGTAACGTTCTACCGCTTCTGGTAGTGATCGCCATACAACTCGCATCCTTCTTTGGATTTTAGACGGTGTCGCTCGGCAGGGTACCCGTCCTTCTTGGATTTAAGGATACCGAGATCTGCCCCACTTGTTGTTCCAATTGCTTTATCGAGGTGGAATGAGAATCCACCAACTGACTCAATGCTGATAACTCAGTCCTTATCTCCTTTACCCCAGAGTCAGTCGATTCCACCTTCAGCAGTATTTTTCCCATCATGTTTTCTAGCTTGGACATCCCTGCCTCGTTGCTAGCTTTGTCCCGATTACCAGGTGGTACATACAACCCACCTCTATCAGTGTTGTTCCTCCAGCTTCCTTGGTCGCGATCTCTGTAGCCAGCCTTTTCATAGAAGTTGTCCTTCTGATAGGTCCGACCTTGGTTTCCTTGGCCATTGGCCTGGAAACCCCCCAAGTAGTTCGCCTCCTCAGTCTCCAACTCTGTTGCTCTACCTTGGGAACCCACAACTTGTACCTTCTCCATACCTCCTGAGAACAAGTGCTTGGTCAGTAGGTCCAACTGCGTTTTCAGATGCGCCATGTCTTGGTCGCGCTCCTCCTCTTTTCTGCGCTGCTCAGCTGGCATACCAACTGCATAAGTGCTAGCTGCTACCTCTGTATCCCGTGTATGCCAGGCCCTGTTGGTTTTTGTGAGCCTGTCCAAAGTAGTTGTGGCCTCAACAAAAGTGAGACCCATGAATGCACCACCTGCTGCGTTGTCTAACGTCGGCTTGGTAGCCGAATTCAGTGCCCGGTAGAACGTCTGCATCAAAAAGTTATCGGTCAACTGATGGTTCGGGCATTGTGTTATCTTCTTTTTGAATCGCAGCCAGGTCTCGTGCAATGCTTCGTGAGGTTGCTACCTGAAGTTGCTAATCTCGTCCCTCAACTGTATCATCCGAGAGGGAGGAAAGAACCTTTCTAGGAAAGCTCCTCTCAACTCTCCCCAAGTTGCGATGGAGTCGGGGGTCAGTTCTGTCAACCACAACGCTGCCTCATCAGACAGAGACAACGGAAACAATCTGAACCTGATTGCTGTCTGACTCACGCCCGGCAGTTCGAACGACTTGCATATGCCCACGAAATTCATTAGGTGATGGTTTGGATCATCACCAGCGGCACCACGGAACACTCCTCTCAAGTTCAACAGCTGGATCATCGTGCTAGTGATGTTGAACTTGGCTCCGGGCGCTAGCGGTGGAAGAGCAATGGCGCCCGTAGCGCCAGCTCCATCTAAGTCGAGATCCTCATCATTCCGTGCGACGTCATCCTGCAGCCCACCAGCATTCAAATTTTGTTGGGCCTGCAGTTCTGCAGCTATCCTTGCTGCCTCTAGTTGTGCGGCCATATTCCGCCTTAATGTTCTAGCAAGCTCGGGGTCGTAGGGTAATGTTGATTCACCCGAGCGCCGGGTACTTGGCATGCACAACTCTGTACCCTGTCAAAAACAAAAACAACAAATAAACGTAAAAGCAGGAAAGTATGACTAAGAGTCAAATAAACACACCGGACTTAATAATCAACCGTATTACCCGCCAACGGCGCCAAAATTTGATAACGCTCAAAGTACCACTCCAATTAAGAAGCGTAAGCAATCGTTGTCAAATATAGAACCCAACAAAGGTTGGGGTCGATCCCACAGAGAATATGGTGAAAGTTAAGTCGTTAGTGAATTAGTTGACTAATGGTCAATAGTTTCCGGTAAATAAAGGGGGGGTTTTGTGTGAACAATGTGTAAACAAAACGAACAATAATGTATGAGAAATAATCAGTAGGAGAATGAACTAGGGAAGTGTTTACCATGGCATTGGTAACGATGTCGATTCTAAGCTTAACCGGGTTCTTTCTATATGCGTATCACAATGTGATTGAATTAACGGTATCGTCTAAACGTTTCTCAACCAAATAGACGAATTTACTTTTCAATTCTCTCGAACTTGAAAAGGTGTGCTTTTAGATTTCAATCCTAAACATCAAGTAGATTAATCTAGTTACAGCATTAATCATAAGACGAGAGTTGGTAGTCTCGAATCCTCGTCGTTAATCAAGTTTCCCGATTTTAATTTCTTTACTCAAGCAAATTTAAACCTAGGCATGTTCTAATGTTTGCAACCACTAGAAAACGTTAAATAATGAATGATTAACAACGTGACAACATATGTATTGAACCCGTTGCTACCCGGAATCTATATCGCTACTTTAGCCATGGCTCCCACAACCCTAGTTGTGGGAGTTTTAGTTACTCATGCTTATAGAAGAATAAGAGAAAGTCATATTCATAATAAAGAAAAGAGATCCTTACAATGTAGTGAGAACAATCTTTAATTATTCCAAGAACAAGAAAAACAAGATCCCAAGAACAAATCAAGAACAAGATTGAGGAGGAAGAAAATGTGTATTGCGTGTTTTCCTCTCTCAAAACTCGACTTTAAACTCCTAAAATTATTGGGTAAAGTATGTAAAAAGCTTGGTAAATAAAATAAACCTAACATAGGGTATTTATAGGAGTCTAGGAAACAAATCCCAAAAACGCTCGAATTCCGCGTCGCGGACTGCCCAGGTGTGACGGCCAGGCTGACGGACCGTCACTGGCTTGACGGACCGTCGCCTGGACCGTCACCCTTAGGCAATCCACTGCCTTCACTTGACGGTCACTGTGACGGACCGTCACATGTGTGACGGGCCGTCACTCAGGCCGTCACTCTTATCCAGAATGCTCTTTTTCTCGTATTTCCTTCCGTTTCCATGCTTGTCTCCATTTCCTGAAAATACACCATAAACACATCAAAAACGACGACGGTTGCTTGAAAACGTACGACTGTTCTTAGTTAAAAGGAGTCGAAAGTGCCGTAAAATGGCGGCACATCAATACCCACTTGCTATTCTACCACTTAAATACAAACTAATGATGTATACAAATTCAAGGGAACTAATGGTTCTGATAGGAGAGTGAAAGACTGTACTACTAAGATATGCTACTTCACTAAAAATTACTAATGAATTTATAAAGTTCCCATCTTTCCAAAGTATTATTGGTGATGACAAAAGCAACTATAAATCATGGTAATTCTTGCTTATAACAAGCCTCGACCGGGGGGAGTAACATATTCAGTAAGAGTATTCACTAGCACTTATGGTAGAAGCTATGCACAAAACTTCATGGACTATTTAACTCATCCAAAATCTTGATAGTTGTCGCAAAGTAATGGGTAAAGCAACAAACCATATGACTATACATTTTCTGATTCAAAACTAGACACGGAGTTCGCTCATATAGCTAATACGAGTTCCCGGTAAGGAATTACTACGATAACACACGATAGAATAATTCCAATTTGAGATATCTACGGGTAGTTCTTCGATAGAACACTATAAGAGGAATACAACAACATAATTATCCAGATGCTTTCCAAATAGCTCTTTAAAAGTATGCTTAATTTGAAACCTCTAAAATCAAGGATCATGCCAAGAAGAAAGAAATAACCTTAACATACCTTAGCGCCCGCGTCTCGAAGCTACCACTAACTCCGTCTACCCGTTTTCCTTTCAGTTTGCTAAACATATGTATGTATATACAGAGAGTCCAAGAACGATGTTGATATATATCAAATGCTTAAGTATCTGCATAGTGATATCAGGAGAGGAGGTTGAATGAAAATTATGTAGCCTAATATCTCTGTTAAAACATTGAACAACAACTATTTTAAATGTTGGATAAATTACTTCAAAGTGAAGAATGATAAAAGGATCTATACAAGGTGCTATTAATTAGCATTAATTGGTCATATAAAGACGAAATATTGCCACATATTATAAAAACTAGATGTGATTGTCCCGTGCCAACATTTTGTGTTATAGCATGTTTCATTTGAAGAACAATGTTGTATTCTATATTATATCTGTGTTTGCAGAATTCAAATCATTTTTAATGGTGTTAAATTCATACCTTAGTTATAAATTTAGGACAATCAAGAAATCTTAAACATTTGCTAGGTAGCAAAATTCAATAGTCCAACTAAGCTGCAGCATTATGTCATTTTAATTGATTCACTTGTATATATTAGGTTAACAAACCAAGCAATTTCTCCTTCCATGTGATGGACTAAAAAGGTTGGCTTCAGAAGAGGCCATAAGACTATCCTAACAAATTAGCATATCACAAGCAATAAAAGTAGTGGTAGCAGTCTGTTACACAGAATGAAATATGAAATAAAAAACATATAGCTGAATTCCATCAAGCATGATTAAATGTATTAATAAGATACAATCCCTAACAAATGTGTATATCTTATATTCACGAATTTTGCACACAAAGCACCTACAAATACACTACTGCTAGTATAAGTCATCCGTTGTTTTTTAGTTTTCCTCTCGCTCTAGAAGAAATTAAATCAGGCAGCAAAGATTTAGCTTATAGTTGGTGCAATCAATTGAGTCCTAGCTTTTCAAAATGCATATTATTATAACAGTGTCACTCGAGCCTCTGTCATTTTCCATCTGATCAAGGAAATCATTTTATACTCTATTTTATTTCCAGAGCAGCTGCAGACGATCTCAGGCCTCGTCCTGCGCTCCTGCCTGACAAACAAATCTTTAAATCAGGAGTATGCCAGCCCGCGGTGAACGGTGCAAACATATCATGCCCCTTGTATCTGCAAATGTCGAGACCTTTGATTACTAACAAATTTGTAAACTTGATTGAGAGAAACTGTAAGGAAACCTATTTTAGGTACACGGAACAACACAGAGTAACAGAAATCGAAGGACAAGAAACTACCGAAGCAATACTATGACTACACAGAAAATATTATGCTAAAAGTTACATAGTTGCTGTTAGAAGCAAATTAGTTTTCTTATCTTTAGAATCTTGCAAATAGAACAAAGTATAAGCCATCAATTACTATAAAAGATAATGATGCTTCAACATAAACAATATTTGGACTATAATCCTCTGCTGGACTAATCAAACAATTTATCACAGTTTCTGCAGTCGAGTATTTTACATACCAAATAGATGGTGCTAAAACAGTTCATTTAACAGACAAAATGCTAAATACGACAGGCTGTTTATAGATTAATGAAGATAATTGGTGTTAAGAGTCAAAACAAACTGTAAAGTGATTTGATTCATAGTTGATTATACTAAATTGTTTGAAGTAAAATACATTAACAATCGTCCGTTGATCAGATTAAGAGCACAGTTTGAATTTGTGAACTTGTTTGCAAGCACTTTTGTTTGATATTGGACATTGATCCAGGTAGAAGGAATTTGAACTTTAGGCCTAGGGAGAGAGATGATGCTCGGGTTCTTCAAAACATCACCGGATACAAGAACAATTTTGGAATGTCCAAGCAACACGAAAAATGGCTATCAAAGCCTCTATAACAATGACTATGCCTCAGTCCCGAGCAAGTTGAGAGATCAGATATATGAGTCCTGAATGACCATGTCGCTCTATTTAAGCATGTCTCAATCTGAAATGACTATTGCTCCTCTACACTAGGAAAAAAACCAAACTAAGCTTCAAGATACGCGGAGGCAGGGGCGGAGCTACAAATTTTTCTATGGATTCAACAGAAGCAAGTAAATTTGGCCCAGAATTCAAAAAGCTGTCTTTTTTAGAATCCAAAACTCATAACCTCAAAATCCTAGCTTCGCCTGTACTTGAGAGGATCATTTTAAAGTGCAGAACACTACATGAAGAATCTATACTGAAGAAGACTACTATACCCGCAAGTGGCTAATATCGAAGAACCAAATTGTTTATATCTTCAGTCTTGCTAGGAGAACTTAATTTAGGTGTACACCAATGTAGTAAAAAATGAATGCTTCTATAGAATAGGAGAAAAGCGAGGCAAAACAAAAGTCTACCTATTTATCAAACACGTTCTACTCTCAGTGAAATCTACAACAAACTACACTTTGACATGTATTTAGGACTTATCTTTGAAAACTGAAAGCGAAGAATTACTTGGTGAAGATTAGTCATCATTCCAGTTTCTCTTACTGGTTAGTCAGCGAGCATACAACGTCTAGGCCTCTAGTGGTTATGTACTCTGGGCACGTTAGCTTTCTGAAGATTCAGTAAATCAATTAAATCAAAGAAATTGAAAATGGGGAAACAATTATTGATATCCAAAAATGAATTGGTGAATATGTTGCTTTTCTAAAATTCAACAAATTACATAAGTAGAACCCTAAATAAATTAAAGCTCTTTCAGTAAGAAACAAACTGGGAGGGAAAAAAAGAAGAAGAAGCAATCCAACACAAAGGAATTGAAGAAAAAGTACTAAAAAATTGTAACAGAAAGGAATCATAAAACAAAAATTACAACAATTAAATTTATATTTATCAATTTAGCAAACACAATACTGACACATAAACAGAGTATAACTGTACATCCTTATCTTACGATTCTATATACAATATAGGTTTCACAAGAGTTAAAAATAATAATAGCGTGAACAAAAAATTGATATAATCCCAAAATTTGAAAACACATCAGCTTTGCCTTAAAACCTAATTTCTCTAAGCACCATGAAAGTAACATCTAAAATATTAGCACAAAACAGTAGTAACAAATTCAACGCTCACCTGAGATGAAGAAGAAACGATGATAACGATCTGGAAACCACAAAACCAGAACAAAGAATTAGATACAAAGTGGAGCCAAGGCTTTCTCCTTCTCATTCTGAAACTTAGTTCAGATATTGCACGTGCAACAGCTATCACAAGGGTTTAACACGTCGTTCTCTGTTTTAGTAAGCGCCTAGCGAGAGCCTTATTTATTAGTTTAGTAAAATCAAGCTTTGGATCCCTAAAGACTAAAGAAATGGATTAAAAAAAGGGGGGACTTATGCAACGGGCTATGCCACCCAAACCAACCGAGGAAAGTCGCATCCGAGAAAGTCCGAGCAAGAGGCAACATCAAACACACGAAGATAACTCCAAATTAAATGATGAAACACAAAAGCAGAGGAATCAGCGAAGAGAACTCACAGATGGTAAATGCAAAATATGAGGAAGCTTGAACCAAAGGCCGACCGCAGAGGTGATGAAATCACAACCCTTCGAAAGAGAAAATAGCTTTAAAAAGTTTCACATGGATATATTTGAAGCAAGACGATCCAACAGAAGAAATCAAAATGCGAAAAAAACACACAAATTTCTCTAAGCACCTGTGTGAAATACAGAGCAAGACAATACAACAGAGCAAATTCAGATGTGAGAACACAGAAAAATAGCTCTAAACCACCGCTTGAACAGAAGAACTCAGTAAAGTAATAGTAATTAGAACAAACACCCAAATGACCAAATTCAAGAAAAAATCACCAAAAAAGGAAATTTACAACAAACCAATGATTTACGCAAGTTTTAGGAGCATAACAATAAACTAAAAAGGGTTCTAACCAGTCACGAAAGAAGCTACAGATCAAGCAAGTAACGCAGTAGAGAAACCCCTTTAAGAATCTCGTGTAATCTGCTATTATTGTTATCATTGAAGTAAAGAGTGAAGATTACGAATATCTGTTAATAAACCCAATTTTGATGTCTTCAATTTTGATGCTTGATGTTTTCATAGCAGAGCTACAGAGTACGAAAACATAGGACTCTTTCTACCAATACTTCTTCTAATTATACTACCTAAATAGACAACTCCAATTTGCCATTTTCTATGAGACTCCGCCTCATACCCCGATGCCCCTTATTCTTCCCACACCACCACACATGGAATACAAAGAGAAAACAAATACTTCACCATAAACTACCAAGGTAAGCAAAATCAAAACAAATACCTCAGCATAAACTACAGGGCAAGCAAAATCAAACAAAAAAAGGACTCAGTAATTGCAGATATCAGCACACAGAGCACAACGGATAACAAATCAAGCGGTTACTCACGGATAGAACAAAGACCTAATCGAAGAAGAACGGAGCAGGTTTGTAGATAAGGATTTGGCTAAGGAGGACATCTGTGAAATTAATACACATGCGTAGGCAATTGAAGGAAAAAAGAAATCTGAAATGACCAACTTACCCTTTGTCGGTAAGCTGGCATGACGACGGTGAGGAGCTTGAGCGCTCTTCTATAATAGTAGAAATATAAACGGTGGACAATTCTCTTACGTAAGGATTATTTAATTATGATAATAATTCCCTATATATCTGGATTTTATATGTTCGTTAAAATATTAATAAATTATAATAACTCTTATAAAATAAATGCATACACAAATATATAATAACTAAAAAATTTCAAAAAAATTTAAAGACATTTTAGGAAGGGAATATAAATATATATATTTCGTTTCTTTCTAAAATTTATATATAGATCGAATGCCCCCAAACACGCGCAGTGTTAATAATATTCTCAAATTTAGGCTCGTAAGCCTTCAACACGAGACGAAGGACACCTCAAAACACCCGGGGTGTTAGAGGCATATGCTAAAAGAAAAAAAAGAAAGAGAAAATAAGGTTGAGTTCGAAATAATTGTCACATCCATGGCAAGAAGAAGGAAATAAAATAAAAGGAAAATAGAAAGGAAAAGATAGGTCTAAAAGTTGAATAAAGATAGCGTAGTCACTATTTCCAAATATTTCATACCTGTCTCCAAGCCTATGCTACAAGTCGAGTAAAGTTTTATAGTGATCCTAGTCCAACTGTTCAAAAACTGAGGCATAGAAAATAAGGGCAAGCCTATGGTATTGTGCATGTATTGTTTGAATTTATTTGTGAGAGCGAGTGTGTTTGCACTAGTCTCGATTTGAATACTTATTGTGTGAATGGTAGTTTTTTGTGGCGAGGGAACTAGAGTAACATTGTTAATTGTTGATTGTTAGGGTAACTATCATATATGTATGCAAACTTGTCCATTGGCATCATAATGTCATCCATAGATCCTCTCATATCACTTGATGAGTGGTATACATACACTTGTTTTGTAGTATGAAAGAGGGGGGATGAACTTGTGAGATAAACTATCTGAAAGCCTTGTGACTACCATAGTTTCCTAGTTTTCCTTTGCTTAAGCGTCATGATAGGTTAGTTTTCGTTATGTTGCTTGAGGACAAGCATATATTTTAAGTTGAGGGTGTTGATATATCGTGGTTTTACGATACTTTTGATGCTTAAAACTTGAAATTATTGTATGTTGTTTAGCACTCTTTGGTAGATATGATGTGTTTTTTGTCATGTGCAGGAAAATAAGTTTCACAAGAAAAGAAGTGGAGTTTGTACTGAAATTTGGCTAAGTCTAGAATGATAATGAAGTTTACAGATGGTGGTTCAAAACCACAGGCCGTGCTGTAATCCATGGATTGAAATCCGCAAGTATGCAATTCAAGGCTGAGTCTACTTGTTAGTTTACGAGTCGTGAACTCAAACCACGGATCCATCATATGACTTATAGACTGTACTCCTACGGAGATGCAAGTTTAAGTGCCAAACCATGAGTGAAATCCACTGATTGTAAATCCAAATGACGTACACGTCCTGTGACCCATCAACCCAAGATCAGCAGAGGTTCAAATATGGGATCCAAACCCATGGGTCAATTGATGAATCGTAGACTGAGTCTATGACCTATGGTTCCACCAGTAGAAAGCTATAGCCCTGGAGTTTACTTTTCCAGATTACGGGTGACGCCTGAAGACCACGAACTGTCATTTAAAATGATGGGTCATGGACCCATTCGTAGAAACTGACGCAACCATATTTTCCTAGTTGACTTAGGATATGATTTGTTGTCTATAAATACTTTCCCTAGGTTTTATTTGTCATGTTATGCATTATTACTAACTCTCAAGTCTTAGAAACATCAAATATTGTTTTGTTCTTGGTTTTTGATGCTTATTAATGCATTGATTCTTGATTATTGAGTCTTCTTTGATAATTCAAGATTCTGGGTTTCTCTTATTCATCTTGTAAGTGTATGATCATGACTTCATCACCTATTTATGATTGTTCTCTTATGAATATGAGTAGCCAAATCTACAACTAGGGTTATGAGAACCATGATGAATTAACAAAGTAGGTAAAGTACTTAGTGATTTTTGAATGGTGTTCATGCATGTATTGTTCTTCCTTTCGTATGGATTGCTTTTAACGGTGGCCAATGTTAAAACTCACCTTATTCTTACTTGCTGGACCAACGAGGTAACAAATGAGAAAAGGAATTAACAACAGAGATTTGAGGCTATCAACCCTCATCAAATATCTTGACCTTGCTCTCGAATAGCTAATCTGGGATCAAGGGTAAAGGTTAGTAAAGAAAACACCCGTAAATGGACCAAGTTGCATAATGATATTCATTTATCTAGGGAACCAATAATTTAGGAGAACTTAACTTACCGATCTTTCATGCTAAGCACCAAAATAGATCTCTAGTATGACGCCTTACTGCATTATGAAATTATGGGGAACACAATCTTAGTCAACTCTCTCACTGATTAACAACAACATAAATTGATACTATGTTACTTGGTTACTTACAATTTTCAAACATTATTTGTGACATACTTCCCTATTTCAGAAATAAATGACTAAGAGCATAAATAACCATATTGACCTAGGTCCTAATCATATTTCTCATGGGATCGATCCTAACCTCGGTTATGTTTTATATTCGAACATCGATCGCTTTATACTTTAATTTAGAGGTATAATTTAGGCGTATTAGACCTCACTGACAGTCCACTTTTGACTTATTTTTAAGTTTGTGTTCTATTTAAACACACCCATAATTACTAACACTCAAGATTATTAACATAAATTTTTTAGATCTTACATTTACTGTGCATTTTTCAATTATGCTCCAACGGGTCATTATATTAGATACTAATTTAGCAACCATTCATCCTCGAGTTGACCCAAAAGGCATTGGGCACGAGTTTAACTTACAACGAGGTCACCTTAATTCCCACATTCACCAAATTAACTTGAAACAATGGTACTACACGCCCCGTTTCACAGGAACACTTACATCAGTCATCTCTTTATCAAGACTTACGAATTAATGGGGTGGACTGAACCTAAAGAACGAACTAGTTTTCTACTTGGGGTATAAAAATACACCTCCTAAGCAGGTTATTATCAAGGTTCCCAAGATTGGGGAGATCAAATTTTAGACACTAAAATGCAATTAAACAAAAACTAATCATGAAATCACACAGGACTACTACAGTGAGCTGGGTCTCTCTATGGAAAGCAGCTATGGAAAAAAAATGGTCCACCACAGCGAGCAACGAGATAGTTTTAGGGGGAGGAGAGTTCATCTTCCCACTTTGAAAAATCAACTTTCCACACTCTCCAGACAAAAATTCTCTCAACTCAACACTCTTTTCTCCGGTGTATCAAAGTAAATATATCTTTTTTCGCTTTATACCACATTTACCATGTCTTTTATTGCATTGATTTGTGCTTGCTGCTTGATTTTGCACTAAAAATTGGACTTGAGGCATGTGATAGTTTATTGATCTTCTATGGTTGATTTACAAAGCATGATCACTAGATTTATGTCATTATCATATTTAACATGCCCCTCACGTAGTTCTCGCGGAGTTCTAGACTCAAAATAAAGTAGAATAGTAGAAATATTTTGAAGCAAATTTCAATGCTTAGGGCTTGCTTTTCGAGGCTTAAATCACCATAAAAATAATGAATAAGTGTTGATCACCAGTGCGTTATGCCTGATATATGAGAAAATTTTGTAAAATAGAACATATTTTCAAAAATCACCATTTTTGGGACATGGCTGGCTGGGGACGATGACCTCACCACAGTGAGCGTTGCCTAATCATGGTGAATTTGCCATAGTGATCCTGTGTCCTCATGATGACTCACTGTGACAGGAAGACATCCGCTATAGCAAGACATCAAGGTAGTGAACTGCGCAAAACTGGGAAAATTTTCCAAGTTAACTCTTATAGCCATTCGAGATTCATTACTGAATCCTTGCTATAAACTTTTGAACATATTGAGTAACCCTATTATTTTTACTTCCACAGAGATCAAAACATGGCCGCAAAGTGAGGAGGCAGTTATGAAAGTTTCACGGATGCACATTGCTTAAGGAGGTACATTGAGCAGCGGTTAAGGGGCTTTACACGGGATAGGGGATTCTGGGGTTTTAGCCTGGGGGTTTATTCCTAGAGATTAGAGATTAAGGAGGATTCTCTAAAGTTTTATGCTCAACTGAAGGTCAGCAGGTCAATGCCATTGGTAGAGGTATCAATAGATGCAAATGAAAATTGGGTTCGGGAGTTCTATGCTCATCTTCCCACCATGGATTGGAATGTCGCACATCCCACTATTTATGTTTGAGGTGTGCAAGTCAGAGTTAGGGTGGTAGACATCAACAGGGCATTGAATTTGCCTAATCCCCAAGAGACAGGATACTTAGCAAGAAGGGCATCTAATGACATGCAATGTCTTGTGAACATGCTTGTGCTAGAGGAGTTTAAGGCCTCGACTCCTTGGGTACGACATTTCACAGGGTTTAAGAGCATCAAATTTACCCCCGATGCTCGGAGGTGATTGAACTTGGTGTCCAGGAGGATCTTCCCCTCCAAAATTTATCTGATGTCCCCATGCTAGGGTGCTGATAGTGGCTTATCTACTGGATAAGGTACCAATAAATGTAGGGGAATGGGTAGTGGAGGAGTGGAGGAACTTTGCACAATTATACCCCGGGACTTACCTTTTCCTTTCTTTATCACCACCTTATGTTGGTGGGTGGATGAGCCTGCCGAGGGAGGGAATCATATGTTTTCCCCTAACAAAGGCTTTGACCCCTTGTTGGTGAAAGGTGCCCCTAGTCGAAGTAATAAGAAACTAAAAATAGTATTTGAGAGAGGGAGTAGTAGTGGACAGGGTTGCGATAGAGTTGAGACTGACCCCATGCTGGGAAAGGTTACCTTAGAGTCACTAGGGGTAGATGTGGCCACGGTGAAAGCTATGTTGGAGGGCTTGTCACAGGTTCCATTAAATATGGTGCCTCATTTGGTGGCCGAACCATCTAATTTTGTAGGTCCATCGATTACCCATTACACCTTTGAGTCCTTGGTGCAAACCCATATCGAGCTCCAAAGTGAGCTGGAGGCAGAGGGGAGGAAGGGACACTGTCGGGACAAGTTATTGGTGCAAATGTGTAAGGGGATTAAGTCCCTAGTCAAGGACCTTACCCTGGGCAAGAAGATTCCCAAGGTAAGATGAGAGGATGCCCAGGAGTTCTCCTTCCTTAGCGGGCTAGATGAAGAGGAGTCTAGCTACTCGAGCACCGGTAACTAATGGAGCAGCTAGAGTACTTCCCACCCATCATCCCTTCTTATTACACTCTTTTATTTGCCCTTGAAGGGCTCTTGTTAGACAATCCTTTACTTTTTTGCACTATAGGATAATATTTCATTTCTGGTCATTTTGGATTACAGGTGCCATTAGTGGCATCTGAAGGATGGTGGCCTTTTTGTAGGCCAATATTTTTTATGAAACTGATTTCATATGTTTTTAACTCTCAAAAAATTGCTTGCATGAGTGAAGTCCCAAAACAGGGGACATGGGAATTGAGCTTCTATTTTTCTCTATTTCACTGTCATGGTCGCTATATCACTATGGTGAACCACTATGGCGAGCAATGGCTCGCTATTATGAAGAAAATATCATTATTATAGGCCCGTCCTGGTAGAAGTGGACCTCTCTGGCCTGATGAGTTCTGCCATAGCAAGAACTCAGATAGAATACTACTAAAATTGAGGATTTTACAAATCTCTACCACAGGCCTACACTCTTACTTATCTTTTAAAGCACGAATCCATAATATTATAAATTCAAACATTGGTTTCTCATTACTTCAGCACATAACAACTTTATTACTGCTTTATGAATCGACATTTTAGTTTCACCTTAGCACATAACAATCAATCATTATCATGTCTCCTTAAGGTCAGATACCAATTGGAATTGACTAGATACTAATTGAATCTATCCAATTACCAACTATCTGCATCGAGATACCAATTGGAATCGACTAGATACTAATAGAACTCAACTAAGGAAGACAACAGACTAGGATAACACAATAGGGAAGTAGAATGCCAAGCAACTCCTAAATGCTTCAGAGCTTCCCGAAGATTTGATGTAAACATCAACACACCAATCCACAAGACTTTACTTGACATTGCTCTTGTACTTGGGAGATCGGTAACCTAGGCTCTGATACAAACTATCATGACCTAAATTATGGCAGGTCATGCAGGCACCTGCTCAATTCTATTCGATACAAGATATCCCTTATTTACCTAACATGATTAAGCAGAAGTCTTTTAAAACAATACATATGATAATAATAATTGAAATTGGTTTTAATGACTAACCAAAACTTTAAATACATGCTACTATTTTGAAATTGAAAATACATCTGTTTTCCCAAAACCTGGTCTAAACCTATACAAGAGCTGCTAATTAAGAGTATGACAATAAATATAAAGGACAAAACTTCCTCCTGTAGTGTAGAATACAGAAGTTGCTGATGGAGACTCTTTAATCAAAGCAATGAGACTTCAGTCAAATTGTCATACATCTACACCAAAAAGGTGTAGCAAGAGTAGTATTAGTACAACCACATGTACTAGTAGTTATCATTGTCTGACCAAGATTAGCTCATATAATACATATATAGAAATCAACATTCAATAGATAACCTCAACAATATCACTTCAACAAGGAATTCCAACTAAAACTCACATCAACAACACACCTAAGACTTACTCCAGTACAACCCATAGGATCGATACCCCTATGTTCCTATTAACCTTAGTTGTTACCTCTAGCCTTTTAGCATAGTCACTAGTATCTCATATTACACAAGTTCTCTTTCGAACCCTGACCTATCATTAGTTACACATTAATATTAAATTCGTTATCATTATTACTAGTTCTTTTCCCACTTCCTAAGTTTACCCAGAAACCATTGCAATTAAACAATTAACACATTCACAAATTTATCCAACCTAATTGTTAACAATAATAATCATCTACCTCTGCATATTAAGAATATCACCAAAGGTTTAACAGTAACTCATAGATATCGAATATCACATTCAAGTATATAGTAGTCACCAACAACCATCAATCAATCATCCAAGACAAATTAGGTATACCATTATTGTCTCAACTCTCTCTTATATATATGTTGATGCACGGATTCTAGGTGCATTTTTCTTTCCTTCACCTGTGTTTTGTGTTATATATTTCTTTTATGGCTAGCATAGTACGTTGTAATTCTTGTTGACTTTTATCCATGCTAGTTCCATGTGTTTCCTCTATTGCTTCTGTGACTGCTTCTTTGCTATCTGCTTATTACTATTTTCATATCTTATATGCACTCAGTCAGCTAGTGATGCCTACTGGGTACCTGTTTCTTAGCAATTGGTGCTCATACTATACTTTTGTACATTTTTAGTACAGACATTAGTGTGAGATTTCACCATTGATCGCATAGAGACTCGTGCAACCTTTGGATACTCGAGACTAGGGTGAGCTCCCACCGACCAAGGCTTGACCACAACTCATCTTTTGGAATTATTACTCTTTATTTATTTAGAGATAGTTGTATATTCTGTTTGGTTACTTCTAGCACTCGTATTATATTTAGAAGCTTTTGTACTATCGATACAATATCTTGGGGTTGGTGTAGTTTCCTTGTAGATTTATATTTTTGGTTGTTGCTTTTGTGTTGTCTTTACGTTATATCTGCTTCTGCTTATTTATACTTATATTGTGTGTATTGGTTAGGTGGTAGCCCATTACTAACCGTTCTGGGCTACGGGAATTAGTTCGCCTACTGGGAGGTTATAGATGCCATCATAATATGAGAAATCGAGTCGTGAAAGGTTGGTATCAGAGCTCTAGGTTCTCCAGTGTCGTGGTACAGAAGAAAGTGTCAAGCTAGAGTCTCGCGGATCAGTTCAATGACGTCCGTATCCTATCTGCGGGAGTCTACAGAGCATTACTAGAAAAAGTTCAATCTTCTTAGCTCCTTATCATGCGTTCCTGGCTCTATCAACCTCTACACTTTATTTGTTTCATTCCTTATCAGATGCCTAGGATGAGTTCAATAGTGGATGGTGTTGAGGCTTTTGTGCCTGTTGCTTCAGTGCTTCCATCAGTGCTAGGATTTCAGAGTAAGAGTTTACGGTATCAGATAGGGGGTGTGGGGCCAACCCAGCCTCTAGTAGGATTTCATGCTACCCCAATTCTTCAGGACATCGTGGCTAGGAGTCTGAGTCCTCCAATGGGTGTTTCATTATCTCAGGTTGGGGCAGTACCAGATTCTTTGAGCGGTGCTTTAGTTAGGGTTGAGCTTCCAGTTTTTAGCAGGGTTGTATAATGGTATTTGAGTATGAGGTGAGGTTTTACGAGATGGTTAGACATATTGCTAGGACTATGCCTTCAGAGTTTGAGAGAGTTTAGAGTCTTGTTGGAGGTTTGATTTCATTGTTCCGTTTGGTGACCGAGCACATAGTTGCAGTTAGGACTACCTTTCTCCAGGTAGTTGATCATGCTTGGGCTATAGAGGTTTTATGCTATGAGTCTTATAGAGGTAGTGCTAAGAGGCGCCATTGTTAGGGTAGTTTTTGAGGTTCTCAGACTCGAGGTAGGGGATTCTCTGCTAGGGATCGGTTTCATTGGTTCTTGTCTATCACACCAATTTTAGATGCTCCACAGGTTTAAGAGGATGGTTGTGCAGAGCATGTTGAGAAGAGTAGACATAGTGTAAGTCGGGGTTCCCGTGGTTTGCATTCAGGGCGTGTAGGCCGTGGTGGTCGATTAGGATCAAGGAGGGCTTCCCGACTGACTTCATTCAGTGGAATTTGCTTTCAGTGTAGTGAGTGGGCCACTTTGTTAGCATTGCCCCACGATCCTACCTTCCAATCAATAGGGTCAGTAGGTGTTATCTCCTAGTGCTCCAGTGCCACCAGCGAGAGGTAGTGCACAGAGTTGTAGGTGTGGTCCCCAGATGGTTAGAGGTGGCTTTCAACTAGGTTATTCAGGTATCCATCTAGAGTCAATAGGCACCGTGTGTCAGAGTTGGGCTTCTTTGGGTTGTTACGATTGTGGAATGGTTGGTCACTATTTTAGAGATTATCCCCGATGAGGGATGACGAGCCATCAACATCGGCTACTCAGTCCAGTGGTAGACGCTGTCAGTCTGATGCCTCTTTTGGTAGGCCAGAGGTGGAGGTTCCCGATACCATTGCTTCAGGTAATACTTTCGTTATCATTATCTAGTTCTAGCATTGTTTGCTTTACAAATCTATCCTTTTTCGTGTTTATGCTTATAATCCTACCTGTTTCTTGTATGGTTATTTTTCTACTTGAGTCGTAGTGTGTATGCATTTGATTTCTCGATAGATTATTCTTTATTTGTGGATAGGGTGAGTTATCCTTGAGAGGTGATTGCCCAGAGTTAGGACTCATGGGTAGGTCTTGTTAGCCTTATTTCAGTTTCGTTGTTGTTCTAGACTTGGATTGAATCTTCCTTTTCTAGTGGTCCTAGATGGTTGTTGCCTAGGCCGTTATCTAGCATTTACTAAAGGTCCTTTTGTTGGTTTAGTGTGATGCCAGTGGTTATACATTGAAGATTGGTGTTCTGTTCTAAGTTAAATGGTGTTGGTTATGCCAGTGAGCATTGGTTTGTTTTGCTTTTCTAGGGTGGTTAGAGCCGACCCTCTTTGTTTGGTTGGTTTAGGAGGTTAGCAGTTATTGGTTGCTTTCCTTGTTTTCATCTACTTCAAGCCTGGTATGAGATGTTCTCATTTGTTTTCCCAGTCCCAGTTTGGATGAGTTTTAATCGTCGTATTTAAGTTAAGCTTTTGATTGTAGCATGGTGGTTGAGTTTTGACTATGGCATTATGGCTAAGTGTTAACTGTAGCATCATTGTTGAGTGGTGATCGTAGCATTTTGGGTTAGTTGGGCATTCACCCCATTCTTCTTCTTCCTTATTGAGTATTGACAATATAGATGTGGGAGCCAAGGGAATAGCTCCAGGTTTTATTTGAAAAGGAGTCTGTCAGGTTAGTTGTATCTTTGGAAAGGGTTCTGCTTGGTTAAAAAAGGATAGAGATGACTCCTTGTTCATACATATGTGTTTTAGTAGCTAATTGAGGTGATGAGTGAGAGTTACTTTGGCTTGTGTGTTGGTGATATCCTTTGATCGAATACAGAATGCAGTGGCATTGACTTAGATGAATTCGAGGTCATATTTCCTTCTAGTATGAGATCGAGGTAGTGGTCATTCCCAGTACTACCTTTGGGAGCTTGTTGCATCGATTGTGGTTTCCTTGTTATATTCTTTGGGGGACCTAAGTTTCAGTAGCATCTATGGACTGGACAACTTATATATTCAGAGCCTAGTTGGCTCTGGTTACTAAGTGTTCACCAGTAGCGTATGGGTCTACTCATGGGTTCGACAAACACATTGAATGGCAATTGGAGTCGAATTTCAAAATCGTGGGCTAGAAGGTTACATCGAATGGTTGGTGGAAGTTTCTCTTCTGTTGCAGCATCCTTGTGCCCGAGGGTAGTGGGTACAAGCAACTTAGCTTCTTTATTTCAGTTTCAGAGTGGATATTAGCCTTAGACATCCAGTCTTTGGCTAACCATTGGATTAGGCTAGACATTCCAGATCTCAGTGGTGCTCTTGTCAGTACGACATTTGTTCTACTTCGGTTAGATAGAATCAGCAGTGATGTATTGTATGTGATCAGGTTGTGCGGGTTGAAGCCAGTAGCGCTATTTTAGGTCCCGATGGTATATTGAATTTGATGGTCGCCTTTGTATTCTGAGGGTTGAAAGCTTTATTTGGTAGACTCTCTGAGTGATTGTCTATTGTATAGGATTCCAGCATTGGTTAGACTCAGCCAGTGTGGACCCAAAGTTCAGTATGTGGTATGCTTTGAAGTTATTGGTTTGTGTGCAGATACAGTAGAGCGGTTGATTGAGCCAAAGGGGTGAGTTGGAAGGTTAAGACTTTACCATTAGCTAGGTGGAGACCTTGGACCTTAGACACTTTTTCCTATGCCAAACAGGGTGTTCTGACTTGATATTCGTGGCACGGTGGACTTATTTCTGAGGTGAAGTTAGTAAGGCGATTTAAAATCCAAATGGTGTTCGAGTATTTGGAGTAGCAACGTTATTTCTTAGAGTTTGCGAAATGAGTGATGGCGTCTGGCTTCGTGGTAGGCTTACCACTCTTGCAGAAATGGGTTTTTGTGTTTGGGTTTTCTTGGGCAGGTTGCCCTGGATCATTCACTTTCAGTTATTCAAACATGGCATGGTTTAGCGAGGTTGGTTTTGTTCTACAGTTGGGAGATTCTCTATTGACACAGGGTGTTCATGCCTGTCTTTCCCAACCCTGGTGTGCAAGCTTCAGTCGAGTTTTGATTGTTGGTTCTGATGGTTTCATCTAGCAAAGGTGTTCATCTATTGGTTGATGGTCAATCGGGGTAAAACTACTACAGTTTTCAAGGATGCGCTTTGGGTTATTATTTTGGATATCGAGGGATAGTAAGCTATAGCTTGGCTTGGATAGAGTTTGAGTAAATAGATGACTTCATTTGAAGTGGTGTACCAGCAGGAATTATGGATCTCTGGTGGGTTATGTTGCGTCCTAACACACACGCAAGTGTACGCGGTCGTACAAGTAATATAGGATTGTAAGTCCATATATCGTACCCATATGGACTTGTCGATTAACTATTTTACTAAATTAAACTAGTTCTAATTATTTATTCAAGCGTAAAATTCCAAAGGTGATGATTAACTAATCTAAAAATAAAAAAGAAGAAGTTAACTAATGAACAATTAACCAACAAAGAGCAGATTTTCACGTAATCAATGTGATAAAATCGATCTAGGACTATGGATCTGCTAACAATCATGTTTAATAAGCAATTTCATCGACTTGTTTGTTTATCTAGTTGTTGATTCCGGAGTTGATATTACAACTATGGTCTCTAGAGTCTCTAGTTGCCTATTCAAAATAGCATCACAACTACATCGTTGAGCGGGAATGTGACATCTTATTTTAAAAGAATTTATATTTCTTCCCGTATGAACCAAGCAAGGCGTTCTAGGTATATCTCTATCCTAGTCGCTAACCTACCCTTTATGTTACAAAAGAGAGGTCTTGCTCCCTATATTCTTCATTCTATCTCAATGATTCTTCTCTCGAGTTCACAAAGATATTATAGATTTATTTTAATGACCGCGAAGCATTAAAATAGTAAGCACAAGAATATAAGAACAACTAATATGATAAACAAATAATCGAATCAATTGTCTACTAAACAATCATGTAGTTAGCTACCATAATCCTAGAACGAGAAGTTTAACTCCACATAGACATGGAGAAATTACAACAAATCATTCAAAAAAAACGTAAAATAAATAATAAAGGAGAAGAAAAGATGAAACCAATATTCTCCGGCCTCCACGGCGGCTCCTGGCTCTTCGTAGGTCAAAAGTTATAGAAGAATTATTCTTATGGGATATTTATAGGTGTAGAAAAAAGCCTCAAATAAAATAACTGAGTCCAAAATAAATTGGGAAACCAAAACCCAATTAAATTGGGATTGCACTGTTCGTATGTGGTGCCGCCGCTTCAATTGTTCGTTGCATCTTCACTGGCTGCCATATGGCAGCCCTTTACAGCACCCTTGAATTGAATTGAAATTCAATTCATATGTATGAATAATAATAAAATATTACATTCAATCCACCTGCTTGGTTTTCTTATATGATTTTTCGTTTTTAATTCGTTTCTTCTTCAAATTTTTCAATTTTTCACCGTTTTAATCCCACAAATACAAATATCCAATATAAGAATAATTCATAAAATCAATGCTCAAAAAGGACAATAAAAAGACTAATATGAGGCAAATAATGACTAAATATATGTAATTTTAGCCTCACATCACCACTCCACACTTAGACTTTTGCTCGTCCTCGAGCAAGCATTAAAGCTCAACTCAAAAATTAAACTAGGGACACCACCACTTTGATTGATACAAATAATTAGGCCATATAACCAATCACAACATCAAGTACACTCCCGATCATTATGCAAGATATACAAATAAACAATAAATTTCTAACCTCCTAACCTCAAAAAAGGACTCTAACTCATCAAATTTAGTTTGCTCACCTACTCCATCAAAGAAAGCTAATAAAATCACATATCTATCATGAAACAAGTGCCCTCACAAGAAGAAATAGTCCACACACTCAATTTAAAGAATCGAATATAAATTAAGGACTTAGCATCAAAGAACAACTCTCGCACTTACAAACGAATTCACATGTATGCACAAAGAACCATAGGCTTGCCAATTATGTACATCTCTACTAATTAAGTCTGCTCGTATAGAATCAAATAGGACTTTAACGGGTTGTAATGTTGGCTAGAGGATGGGTAGGAAAACTATATAATAGTGACTTACACTTTCCTAAGCACTTTGCACTTTTTGAACTTTATCACCCATTATTTTTATCACTTTTTGTTTCAGCCCTCTCTACAATTATTTTCACTAGTGTTCTCATCTTAACAAGAATGTTTCACTCTCTTTTTTTCACGCAATTTTTTTTTCATCTCTTTTTCTTTAATGTCACATTCTTTCAAAGAGGGCATTTTCATCACTTTGTAGCTATCATTGTTCACCTTTTACACTCAACCATCTATTTTCTTCAGATTTAATAATTTTATCACAGTCTATCCTACAATGCTCAAGAAAGCAGGGTGCAAAAACTAGCGATTCAACAAAAGGATCAAGGCAAAAATACGGCTGCCAAACGAAAGGCTATAGGCTCAAAGGGGTAACTAGTGATATAATATCTGAAAAGGCTAAATTTTACAAGACAAATCAAAGAAAGCCTATTATCATCTTCTATACAGAGCAACACTTTTTATTTCGCTTCAATAACATGCAGGGCAAGTTCTAGACTAAGATGCAAAACATGGAATATGCAAGAAATCCTCACCACACATGGCACAAGTCTCAATCAAGATAGATCAATTCTACTTCTAAGATGGACAGAGTCATAACAAACTATAAAATAAGAATAAGCTATATACAAAGTCACTACTATGAGCCTAGGTGTCAAAAGATTTGCTAATTTATTTTATACTCAAACACTCACAAGAAAGTACTACTCCAAATTAGGCCTAAATTGCTAGTATCAAACAAGTCAAAAAGTCTTTTCTTTTCTCTCCCAAAAAAAAACTACTACTAAAAAAAATAAAAATAAAAATAAAAAATTTACTCTAAAAATAAAAATTTGCCCGGTTAAAGGAGGCTCCCCTTGGAAAAGAACCGTGGCCATAAGAAAAACCAAGGGGTGGATGAGATATGCCACTTAAAAACTAAAATAAATAATAAATAATAAAAAAAATCTTTTTGTGTTTAATTTTTTCTTCTATGTATTTTTTTGTATTTTTTTCTTCAAATAAAATAAAATCCTATGGCATACTCACCCTTAAACTCATAAATATTGGAAGAATTCTCACCCACACTTAAAATCATGTTTTGTCCCCAAAGCAATTTATAAAAAAGAAGAAGAAGAAGGGTAAGAAATACTCCCTGAGGCCCACTAGGGTCTAGTTGACTGCACAATTTTGATCACGAAGGTGAATGACCCTACACTTAAGCTTAAACCATGCTCCTTAGCTTTCAAATTCGGGTACTCAGACTTCCCCAAACCTGAAAAAAAGAAAAACAAAAAAATAAAAAAATGTGACACTATAAAAAAAAATAAGAAGCTACACTACAAATTGGGTTGCCTCCCAACAAGCGCCTGATTTAACGTCGCGGCACGACGCCATCACTACACGACTTTTATTTCCACTTAGAACTTATGAATTGCACCCCTAACTTTGCATCAAACTTTCTTCTCCTCTCAAGGGGCGGTGGTATAAAGATGAAGGAACTAAGTAAATAATATCGCATCTTGCACTTCTTGGCCCTTAAGTGAGGAATGTCATTTTGTCTTTTTGGTGTGATAAATTTTAGAATGTAAGGACCTTGTTCCTCATATACACACTTTTCAACTAGCTAAGATGACTCAATTTTTATGTCATCATCCAGACATAATGTAGAAAAGTGATTAGAATGAGGTCCAACAGTACCTAATCCCAAACTTGCATTGTTTATGACATGCTCACTTTCAAACATCTCCTCAACATCAGCACCAATGAGTAAAGCATAGTTGAATGGATGGAATTCTTCTTTCTGCTCCATTAGTTGGCCAATATCCACAACAATTAATGATTGGGCATCAGACACCTCAACCTTTTCTTCAAGTGATCCTTCAAGTAATGGATATCTGAGCCAAATTGGTCTATCTCTTGTCTGAGATCAACTCTACCTTCTATCAGTTGTGTCGTCATTTTTGTGAGGTTATCTAGTATTTGCTTCAGCATATCAATAAGATGAGCATCATTCACATCTTCCACTTCATTACCCCTGTCAATATCATAAACAACAGAAGAATCATAAAAGGGCTTTGGGGAAGGGGAATAAGAGTTAGGACAACCATTCGAATGACCATCCTGACCACCACATATATGATATACATTAAATTCAAAGGATTGGGTAGGTGCACACCACCCGCCCTTTTGAATATAATGGCAATTGAAACTCAGTTGGGGTCCTCCACAATACTGACAAGGATTACCAACATATGAATAGTACCGATCCTTCAACACATCGTTATCCCTGGATGTCATGTTAAGAGGAGAATCGAAAAAAGAAAAAAAAACTATCTATAAAAGAAAATAAAATATGTACAAAAACTTAAATAAATGAAAAGAAAAAGTCTAATATAAATAAATAATTAATTTCTAAGTCCCCGACAACGGCGCCAAAAACTTAATGCATCCTAACGCACACACAAGTGTACGCGATCGTACAAGTAATATAGGATTGTAAGTCCAGATATCGTACCCACAGGGACTTGTCGATTAACTATTTTGCTAAATTAAACTAGTTCTAATTATTTATTCAAGCATAAAATTCCAAAGGTGATGATTAACTAATCTAAAAATAAAAAAGAAGAAGTTAACTAATGAACAATTAACCAACAAAGAGCAGATTTTCACGTAATCAATGTGATAAAATCGATCTAGGACTATGGATCTACTAACAATCATGTTTAATAAGCAATTTCATCGACTTGTTTGTTTATCTAGTTGTTGATTCCGGGGTTGATATTACAACTATGGTCTCTCGAGCCTCTAGTTGCCTATTCAAAATAGCATCACAACTACATCGTTGAGCGGGGATGTGACATCTTATTTTAAAAGCATTTATATTTCTTCCCGTATGAACCAAGCAAGGCGTTCTAGGTATATCTCTATCCTAGTCGCTAACCTACCCTTTACGTTATAAAAGAGAGGTCTTGCTCCCTATATTCTTTATTCTATCTCAATGATTCTTCTCTCCAGTTCACAAAGAGATTATAGATTTATTTTAATGGTCGCTAAGCGTTAAAATAGTAAGCACAATAATATAAGAACAACTAATATGATAAAATAATAATCGAATCAATTGTCTACTAAACAATCATGTAGTTAGCTACCATAATCCTAGAACGAGAAGTTTAACTCCACATAGACATGGAGCAATTACAACAAATCATTCAAAGAAAAACGTAAAATAAATAATAAAGAAGAAGAAAAGATGAAACCAATATTCTCCGGCCTCCACGGCGGCTCCTAGCTCTTCGTAGGTCAAAAGTTGTAGAAGAATTATTATTATGGGATATTTATAGGTGTAGGAAAAAGCCTCAAATAAAATAACTGAGTGCAAAACGAATTGAAAAACCAAAACCCAATTAAATTGGGATTACACTGTTCGTATGTGGTGCCACCGCCTCAATTGTTCGTTGCATCTTCAGTGGCTGCCATGTGGCAGCCCTTTACAACACCCTTGAATTGAATTGAATTGAAATTCAATTCATATGTATGAATAATATTAAAATATTACATTCAATCCATTAAGCTGCCTGCTTGATTTTCTTATATGATTTCTCGTTTTTAATTCGTTTCTTCTTCAAATTTCTTCAATTTTTCACCGTTTTAATCCTACAAATACAAATACTCAATATAAGAATAATTCATAAAATCAATGCTCAAAAAGAATAATAAAAATATTAAATATGAGGCAAATAATGACTAAATATATGTAATTTTGGCCTCACATCAGGTTAGTTGATGTTTCGAGGGTGGCTCAAGTTATCGACTTATGTGACGCTTTATGATTATGGTGCAAAAGTATTCAAGTCAGAATAAAGGGTTACTACGGATCAACGGGTTCATGAGTTATAGTTTTGGTTGGTGACTTTATGGGTGAACTTAGTTGTGGCGTTGAGGGTTTGATTTCTGTGTGATGATCACCTTAGTTTTCTAGTTTTGGCATTGTGTCGGTGCTTGCCGGTTGAGATTATTTAGGTTCGTTTTGGTTGGTAGACCTTTGGAATTTTGGAGTTAAATGTTGCAGTCTAGCTTGGCAAGTAAGGAGTTAAGGCTTATTGCTTTTCTTGGTCTCGTTCTGTTGGGTGCCATCCGATCGAGGAGGCTACCTGGGTTGTTCGAGAGAGTGGTGCGAGCTTTGCATCGACAGTTTTTAAGTCTCTAGTTCTTCCTTCTTTCTTGACTTTCGAGGATGAAAGTCCATTTTAGTAGTGGATAATGTAATGACCCTTCCAGTTATTCTCATATCTTTGCCTTCTTTGTATTATTAGAGCTTGCCTGTAGTAGCCCCAAGTCATTTATGGCTTGCTGGGACCGGTTGTCCGGTGCCTGTGCCGTCTGTTTGATCTTTATGGTTATTTTCCTGTTTTAGAACCTTAACTTAGGAAATTGTTGACTTCGGTCAACATTCTTGGTAATCATGTTGGGAATCGAATTCCGACAGTTCCGTTAGCTCCGAAGCGTGGACTTTGGTCTAGGTTGACCTTTGGTCGGGATCTGTGTAACACCCCGAAACTTAATTTAGCTTTTAAACTTATTTTCTTGAAGACTTGTAATCTTCCCAGGAATCACGGATCATAATATGGACCGTAGTCCTGGACCACGGCCCATGGTCTGACCCGGGATCTATCCTTGGCAGTGTTGCCTTCCCAGTCTACGAGTCACTTCATGGCTCGTGGTTTGAAACCATGACCCGTCCTGTTGACTCGTAGTCAAAGTTCCAAAGGACCCCCATGAAGGTCCCAAGAAAAGATGAGTCATAGGATGACCCAACTTCTGGATGATGGGTCATCGTCTCATCCGACATCCTTGAAGATCAGAGAGCCCTAAATCCTTCAAGGCAAACCACGAGTCGACAGGCTGGTCCGTCGTTCGAAAGCACGGACCATAGTGTGACTCGTGGAATGCATTTCACATAGACCAGTAAGTGATAGTGGAAACCACGAATCACATTGATGATCCGTCCCTTTGGATGACAGACTGTAGATTGACTCGTGGTTCCTGAAGTCAACTTTTTTCCAGCTTTTTCCTAATTATTTTCTAGGGGTATTTTAGTCATTACCCACTCTTTTAACTCCTAAGTGAGGTCATTTTGATCATTTTAAGTTGAGTTTCTACACCTATTAGCCTAAGTCCCTTCTCACTACCTCAATCATATTCCAAAAACGAAAAGAACTCTCTCAAGATCTAAGTCCAAGTCTCCTAATCTTTTCAATTTCAAGTGGGTTAACTTCAATCAAGGTATGTGGGTATTCAACAATGGGTTCCTTTCACCCTTGTTTCCAAAACCCCAAATTTTTATTTTGATTTCATGAACTTTCAAATTAGGGTTTCTACCCAATTCTTATGGGGTTTGCTATAAATTGCCTTCTCATAATTTTATTATGAAATTACTACTAAATTGCATGATTTTGCATGGGTTCATACATATGAACTCCTATTTCAAATTGAAGGCTAATTATGGCAAATTCTACATGCATAAATTGATTCAAGTAAATTGGGTATTTGATAGCATGTTTTCATGAATTTCAAGCAAGTGGATGCCTAGTTTCTATGTTTTATGAAAGTATACGTATTATGAAATTGAACTAGCGTCATGCAAGTTTTCAAGTTATGAACTATTATGCAATGCAACACACCCGATGTGCCATCAATGCTCATGAATTATTTTCTAAACCATGATTCGTGAGTAGTATGAAGATCCGGGTTATGAACATGTTTATGAACAAGCTTGACATCTAGATATGTCACATGTATGTGAGCCTTATGCTATATGTTTTGTGAGTAGTATTTAGCACCGAGCGATGAGGGTTCTAGATAACCCAAGTCCAAAACTATGTTTCCACCGTAGGTTGCCCTTCGTGGGTTATGAAAAGATCCTTATGAACACTAAACATTGGTCGGTTAGAACAACCTTTTTCAGTGTGGTCGCATGACACTGGACTCCATGTATCTCATCATAGTTTAATGTCAGTTAAGAGAAACTCCCACATGATTATTTTCAAGTTATGAACTTATATGATACTTTACTTTGGACCTTGACTTTATTTCATGTTTATGCTTTAAATATGGATAATTTCTTATGCTATCTCTTATTTCGAAAAAGCTCATTCTAAGTATGTTTTAATTATGTTTTTATCATGATCATGCATATCTAATATACTCGGTACATCCTATAGTACTGACGCATATTTTGCATTGCATCCTCTTGATGATGCAGATTTAGGTGTTTCCCATCAGGCTCGTGGCTAGAAGAAGCCGGATATCCATTCAGTATTGGTGAGTCCTCATGGTTCGAGGGCTGGTTTCTATTCTATTTGTGTTGTCTATCTTTCCTTTAGATTATTGAGTCAGTTGGGGTCTTGTCCCATCGACTCTATATGTTGGTTTAGAGGCTTTTCAGACATAGACAATGTTCGAGTCTCCTCTTTGGATTGTACTTCCCATTTGGCTTGACTGCATGTATATGCTTATGTTTCCAAATTCTCTTATTATGCTTCCGCTATGTTAAATTGATATACATGAGTTATGCTATTACCAAGGGTTAGCTCGGGGAACTCGTGGTCTCGGGTCCCGTGTTACCCCAGGGGGTAGCCTCGGGGCATGAAAAACTTGATATCAGAGCCTCAGGTTCAAGAGTCCTAGGATGTCTGAAAGCCGCATTGAGTAGAATCTCTTTCATGTGTGTGAAACGTGCCACACTTATGAGAGGGAAGCTATGAGAAGTCTTAGAAAAATCTCACTTCTTTCATGATCACATCGTGCGTTAGAGTTTAACTCTAATATCCCTCTAATCCTTTCCTTGTACATTTCAGATCATGCCTCGACGTGCTATGCCTCACTGAGCCGCTCGGAATGCTGCTTCTCCAGTTCTGGCCCCCAAGGTCATGAATGAGGAATTCTGGAACGCCATCCATATGCTAGCCCAGACCTTGGCCACTCAGGCCAACTAGATGGCTCTTATCCTCGTCCACCCTCAAGGTGGGGTAGTGGCCCAAGTTCGTGATTTTATCTGTATGAACCTGCCGGAATTCTGGGGTTCAAAGGTTGGGGAAGATCCGCTCATATTTTTGGATGAGGTGAAGAAAATCTTTGATGTCATGCAAGTTGTTGGGATTGATAGCGTTGAGTTAGCATCCTATCAACTCAAGGATGTATCTCATATCTGGTTCACGCAATGGAAGGAAGCTAGGGCTAGGGACGAGGTCCTTATGACTTGGGAGTGTTTCGAAAGGGCTTTCCTCGCATTCTTTCTGAGGGAGTTGAGGCAAGCGAAGGCTGAGGAGTTTGTGAACTTGAGACAGGGATCCATGACAGTCCAGGAGTACAGTTTGAGGTTCACTCAGCTCTCCAGATACGCTCCTACTATTGTGGCTGACCCACTGGATCAGATGAGTAAGTACATCTATGAAGTCTCAGACTTGGTGAAAAATGAGTGTAGATCTGCTATGCTGTTTACTGACATGAGTATCTCCAGACTTATGACTCATGCTCACCAGATCGATGGGGACAAGCTTAGGGATATGGCTAGAGAAAATAAGAGAGTTAGATCCGAGGGTTTAGGTTTTGGCCATCAGAGGTCTGGTGGCGGACATCGCTCCTAGTTTCAAAAAAAGTCATCAGGACCCGTTCATTCTTCTGCTAGTGCTCCTACCCAGGACCCGAGGCCTCATCATGATCAGACTGGTAAAGGATATAGTTCCTATTCACAGTCTCAGGGGAGTGTTGCTAAGGGATCTTCCCACCCTATTAGCAGTAAGTGTGGGAAGAATCACCCGGGAGAGTGTCGTTTGGTCACAAGTGCATGCTTTGGGTGTGGAAAGGTTGGACACGTGATCAGAGACTTCCCTTCAGCTAAAAAGGGGCAGGGAGGTAGTAGGACTCAGTCTTCTCCAGCAGCCCTAGGAGGTCGACCACTCCAGCAGGGCACAACTTTTAGTTCTGGTGGTCAGCACCAGAACTGCCTTTATGCTATGTCCTTTCACCAGGACCAGGAGATCTCGCCTGTTGTTGTCACTGGTATGTTGAAAGTCTTCTCTCTAGATGTGTATGCTTTATTGGACCCCAGAGCCTCCCTATCTTTTGTGACCCCTTATGTAGCATGCAAATTTGAAATTTATCCTGAATTGCTTTTAGAACCCTTTTGTGTGTCTACTCCTGTTAGTGAGTTAGTCCTAGCCAAAAGAATCTACAAAAATTGCCCTATCTCAGTCCTTCACTGAGTCACTTCAGCGGATTTAGTAGAGTTGGAGATGACTGATTTTGATGTTATTCTTGGAATGGATTGATTGTATGCTTGTTATGATTCGGTTGATTTTTGTACTCGGGTTGTCAGTTTCAAGTTTCCAAATGAACCCGTCTTAGAATGGCAAGGTAGTCCCCCATCCTCTTAAGGTCATTTCCTATCTTATCTTAAGGCTAGGAAGATTATTTCTAAGGGTTATGTTTATTAGATAGTTTGAGTTATGGAGACGGAGTTCGGAACCCCATCCCTTCAGTCTATTCCTATTGTGAATGGGTTCCCAGAAGTGTTTCCCGAGGATTTTCCCGGAGTCCCTCCCAAGTGGGAGATTGACTTTGGGATAGATCTTCTTCCAGATACGAATCCCATCTCTATTCCTCCTTACAGAATAGCTCTCGCAGAACTTAAAGAGTTAAAGGATCAGTTGAAGGATCGATCTTCTTGATAAGGGTTTCATCAGGCCTAGTATTTCTCTATGGGGTGCCCCAGTTTTGTTTGTGGGGAAAAATGATGGTTCCCTTAGGATGTGTATTGACTACCATCAATTGAAAAAGGTCACAATTAAGAATAACTATCCCATTCCTAGGATTAATGACTTGTTCGATCAGCTTCAGGGTGCTAGTTTCTTCTCCAAGATCGACCTTAAATTTGGTATCATCATCTTTGTGTTTGAGATTGTGTTATTACAAAGATGGACTTCAGAACTCGGTATGGTCATTATGAATTCGTTGTTATGTCTTTTGGTCTAACGAATGCTCCTGCAGCTTTTATTGATTTGATGAACCGTGTGTTCAAGCAGTATTTAGATATGTTTGTGATTGTTTTCATTGATAATATCCTTATCTACTCTAGAAGTGAGGAGGAGAATGCAAACCATTTGAGAGTTGTGTTGCAAACTCTCAAGGACCGACAGTTATTTCCTAAGTTTAGCAAGTGTGAGTTCTGGATGCAGTTGGTTGCTTTTCTGGGTCATATTGTGACTAAAGATGGTATTTGGGTTGATTCTCAAAAGATTGAGGCAGTAAAGAACTGGCCTAAACCCACTTCCCTGTCTGTTATTAGAAGCCTTTTAGGTTTGGCTGGTTACTACCGGAGGTTTATGGAAGGGTTTTCTTCCCTTATTGCCCCTTTGACTAGATTGACTCAGAAGAAGGTAAAACTCCAGTGGTGTGATTTGTGTGAGAAGATCTTTTAGGAATTAAAGACTAGATTGATCATAGCTTCAGTGTTGGCTCTACCCGAGGGCCTAGATAATTTTGTTGTGTATTGTGATGCTTCAAGGATTGGTTTGGGTTGTGTTTTGATGCAGCGTGGTAGAGTGATTGCTTATGCTTCGAGACAACTTAAGACTCATGAGAAGAACTACCCTACTCATGATATTTAGTTAGCAGTCGTGGTCTTTGCTTTGAAAATTTGGAGACATTACTTGTATGGGGTGCATGTGGATGTATTCACCGATCATAAGAGTCTTCAGTATGTTTTCACCCAGAAGGAATTGAATTTGCGACAAAGGAGGTGGCTTGAGCTTCTTAAGGATTATGACATGAGTGTGCTTTACCATCCGGGTAAGGCCAATGTTGTGGTAGATGCACTTAGTAGATTGTCGATAGGGAGTGTATCTTCAGTCGTAGAAAGGAAGAAGGAATTGGTTAAAGAGGTTCATAGACTAGCTCAGTTGGGAGTTCGCCTTATGGACTTGACAGAAGGTGGTGTTATTTTTCAGAATGGTTTCAAATCATCCTTGGTAGCCGAAGTGAAGGCAAAGCAAGACAGTGATTCTATTTTGCTTCAGCTTAAGGGTACGGTCCATCAGCAAAGAGTGGAGATTTTCTCCCGGGGGGAGGGAGGATGGTGTGCTTCGTTATCAGGGTCGACTATGTGTGCCAGATGTAGATGGGTTGCAATAATAGATTTTAACTGAGGCTAATAGTTCCAGATATTCCATTCACCCTGGTGCCACCAAGATGTACCGTGATCTACGAGAAGTCTATTAGTGGAATGATATGAAGAAGGACATAGCTGGTTTTATGGCTAAGTGTCCCAACTTTCAGCAAGTGAAGGTAGAGAATTAGCAACCGGGTGGCATGATTCAGAATATTGACCTTCCTACTTGGAAGTGGAAAGCGATCAATATGGACTTTATCACAGGTTTGCCTCATACTCGAAGGCAACATGATTTGATTTGGGTAATTATTGATAAGATGACTAAATCATCCCACTTCTTGGCTGTTAGGACTACGGATTCAACAAATGACTATGCCAGACTCTACATCTGGGAGATAGTTCAATTGCATGGTGTTCCTTTGTCCATCATTTCAGATAGGGGTACTCAGTTTACTTCTCTGTTTTTGAGATCGTTTCAGAGAGGTCTTGGTACTCAGGTGAAGCTTAGCACAACTTTTCACCCCCAGACAGATGGCCAGGCAGAGCGTACCATTCAGACTTTGGATGACATGTTGAGAGCTTGTGTGATTGATTTCAAAGGTAATTGGGATGATCACTTACCTCCTATCGAGTTTGCCTACAACAACAGCTTTCACTCTAGCATCCTGATGGCTACTTATGAGGCACTTTATGGCCGGAGGTGTAGATCTCCTACTGGTTGGTTTGAGGTAGGTGAGGCAGCTTTGATTCGCCCCGATTCGGTTCATGAGACTATGGAGAAAGTTTAGCTCATTAGGGAAAGGTTGAAGACCACTCAGAGTCGACAGAAATCATATGCAGATGTGAGGAGAAGGGAGTTGGAATTTGAAGTCGATGGTTGGGTTTTTCTGAAGGTGTCCCCCATGAAAGGTGTGATGAGGTTCGTCAAGAAAGGGAATCTTAGTCCTCATTTTGTAGGTCCTTATCGGATTCTGAAGAGAGTTGGTAGTGTTGCTTATGAGTTGGATTTGCCAACGGAGTTATAAGCGGTTCATCCAATTTTCCATGTTTCCTTGTTGAAGAAGTGTGTTGGTGATCCAACCTTGATTGTTCCTTTGGAGGACGTAGGTATGAAGGATAGTCTCACTTATGAGAAGGTTCCCGTGGAGATCCTTGATCGTCAGATTCAGAGGTTGAGAAACAAAGAAGTCGCTTTGGTAAAAGTTCTTTGGAGAAATCATCTTGTTGAAGGAGCTACTTGGGAAGCGGAATCAGCCATGAAAGTCAAGTACCCTCATCTCTTTCCTTCCGATTCTGTTCCAACTTGAGGTAATAGTTTCCTCCTTAGTATGTTCCTCCGATCCTATTCATCAGTTGCTCTCATGATCCTAGCATGCATTCATGTTTTCAAAGTTTAGTAAATCATGTTTTAAGTTGAAAAGTTCAGTTTTCATGTTTATTCCTTGATTTACATGTTTTATTGCTGGTTGGGCTATTTTCTCTTCAGTTTTCCCTTGCTTAGTCTCTATTCGAGGATGAATGATCCCAAGGGGGAGATATTATAACACCCCGGAACTTGATTCAACTTTTAAACTTGTTTTCTTAAAGACTTGTAATCTTCCCAGGAATCACAGATCATAAGACGGACCGTAGTCCTGGACCACGATCCGTGGTCTGACCCGTGATCTATCTTTGGCAGTGTTGCCTTCCTTGTCTACAAGTCACTTAACGGGTCGTGGTTTGAAACCATGACCCATCCTATTAAAGGTCCCCATAAAAAATGAGTCATAGGATGACCGATCCTTCTAGACGATGAGTCCTCGTCTCATCCGACATCCTTGAAGATCAGAGAGACCTAAATCCCTCAAGGCAAACCACGAGTCGACAGGCTGGTCCGTCGTTCGGAAGCATGAACCGTAGTATGACTCATGGAATGCATTTTAAGTAGACCCCCAGTAAGTGACAGTGGAAACCACATATCACGTTGACGGTCTGTCCCTTTGGATGACGGTCTGTCCCTTTGGATGACGGACCATAGATCGACTCGTGGTCCTTGAAGTCGGCTTCTTTCCAGCTTTTTCCTAATTATTTCCCAGGGGTATTTTAGTTATTACACACTCTTTTAACTCCTAAGTGAGGTCGTTTTGACAATTTTTAGTAAGATTTCTACAACTATTAGCCTAAGTCCCTACTCATTACCTCAATCATCTTCCAAAAAGGAAAAAAACTCTCTCAAGCTCAAGGTCTCAAACTCCAAGTCCAAGTCTCCTAATCTTTTCAATTTCAAGTGGGTTAACTTCAATCAAGGTATGTGGGTATTCAACAATGGGTTCCTTTCACCCTTGTGCCCCAAACCTCAAATTTTTATTTTGATTTCATGAACTTTCAAATTAGGGGTTTTACCCAATTCTTATGGGTTTTGCTATAAATTGCCTTCTCATGATTTTGTTATGAGATTACTACTAAATTGTATGATTTTTCATGGGTTCTTACATATGAACTCCTATTTCAAATTGAAGGCTAATTATGGCAAATTCTACATGCATAAATTGATTCAAGTAAATTGGGTATTTGATAGCATGTTTTCATGAATTTCAAGCAAGTGCATCCCTCATTCCTATGTTTTATGAAAGTATATATATATTAGGAAATTGAACTAGTGTCATGCAAGTTTTCAAGTTATGAACTATTATGCAATGCAAGACACCCGATGTGCCATCAATGCTCATGAATTATTTTCTAAACCATGATTCGTGAGTAGTATGAAGATCCGGGTTATGAACATGTTTATGAACAAGCTTGACATCTAGATATGTCACATGTATGTGAGCCTTATGCTATATGTTTTGGGAGTAGTATTTAGCACCGAGCAATGAGGGTTCCAGATAACCCAAGTCCAAAACTATGTTGCCACCATAGGTTGCCCTCCGTGGCTTATGAAAGGATCCTTATGAACATGGTTCTAACCTTGGACGGTTAGGACAACTTTTTTCGATGTGGGTGTATGACACTGGACTCCATGTAGCTCATCATGGTTTAATGTCAGTTAAGAAAAACTCCCACATGATTATTTTCAAGTTATGAAGTTATATGATACTTTACTTTGGACCTTGACTTTACTTCATGTTTATGCGTTAAATCTGGATAATTTCTTATGCTATCTCTTATTTCAAAAGAACTCATTATAAGCATGTTTTAAGTATGTTTTTATCATGATCATGCATATCTCACATAATCGGTACATCCTATAATACTGACGCATATTTTGCGCTGCATCCTCTTGATGATGTAGATTCAGGTGTTTCCCATCAGGCTCGTAGCTAGATGAAGCCGGATAGCCATTCAGTATTGGTGAATCCTCATGGTTCGAGGGTCGGTTTCCATTCTAGTTGTGTTGTCTATCTTTTCTTCAAATTATTGAGTCAGTTGGGGTCTTGTTCCATCGACTCTATATATTCATTTAGAGTCTTTTCAAACATAGACAGTGTTCGAGTCTCCTCTTTGGATTGTACTTTCCATTTGACTTGACTATATATATATATGCTTATGTTTCCAAATTCTCTTATTATGCTTCCGCTATGTTAAATTGATATACCTAAGTTATGCTATGACCAAGGGTTAGCTCAAGGAACTCGTGGTCCCGGGTCCCATGTTACTCCCAGAGGGTAGCCTCGGGGCATGACAATCTGGGATCTTTACATCTTGGAATTCTCTCTCGTTCTGTGTTTTCAAGCCTGTTGGGCTTGTTTGGTTGACTTTGGTAAACATTCAGAGAAGACAACCTCAGATTAAAATTCTGCCAGCGCTGTTAGCTCCGGAATGTCAAGTTTGGGTTAGGTAGTTGGTTGGTTCGAGTCCCGGGTGAGCCGAGATTATTTTAGATGTTTGGTTGGCGTTCGTTAGTGTTGGCTTGGGTCAACATTCCTCTGATACAGCCTCATATCGAAGTTTCATCAATTTTGTTGAGTCTGAAACGTCGTTTCCACTCTATTAGCATGTTTGGTTTTTGAGTATCGGGTTCCAATTGTGTCCGGAATGCCTCGTAGAAGTTTTTAGCATTGCTGGTTTTTGTTGCAGGCAAGGCCTTCAGTGCGATCGCACCTAGCCAGCAGGATATCGCCCGCTCGCCCACCTGCCTGCAGTGTGATGGTGCCTTGGCGCCTACCTGCCCTCCAGCACGATAGCGATAGCGCTGGCCTGCGCCCAAGCCTATAAAATTCTCTTTGTTCATTTTTTCAGCCATTCTTTCAATGTCTATCCTCTCTAAAAACCATTTCTCTCATTAGAATCTGCTCCAAATTGGTATAAGCTTTGGGGAATTCATCAATATATTTATTAGTCTTGTTTCCTCTTTGATTTGATAAGCTTTCTTCTTTCCCAAATGCTTCTTCCCCATGGTTTAACCTCCGTTGTTGTACCTTCTTGAGCTTGGGAAAAATTCTTGATTGTAGCTTCTCGTTTTTGGTTGCACGCTCATGGGTTCGGACAATTTACTTCTTTGGCGTGTTCCATCTCTACACGGTAAGTAGTTCTTGCTTTAGTTTCCGATTTTATTCTTGAAAATCCTTCCTTAATTCCTCTCCTAAGCAGGCTGTTTTGAGCCCTTTTTCTTGGCCAAATTCTCTCAATCTTGGAGCATGCACTCTTGGGTTTGTTGTGATTATCGTGCTTCTTTCTATTTCTGATTTTGGGTTATGGGCCCCGCAGGCCTGCTTGTGACTCAAATTTTAACCCGGCTATAATTATAGAAATATGGGTATCATTGCTTGGTTTTGATGCATTGATTAATATGTTGATAGTGTTTTCATGAATTGGAGTTTCTCAGAGCAGTTCGAGCTTAGACGACGCCATTCCCGCAGTTCATCATCGGACGACAGGTAGGTTATGGTTTTCCCTACCTAGACTCTGTGTATATAGGCTATAACTACATTAATTAGCATCATTGGGTTGGTTTTCTAGGTTGGTACCCTCAGACCTTGTCTGCCTTTTCTGTCCGTTTATTTCATGCATTGTTTGTAATATTTGGTGTAGTATGATAATATTACCCTTGTGGCTCCGTGTGGCCTTGTATATGCCTCTGGACCATATATAGTGGGATATTTGGGAATGTCCGCGAGTTCTGGACATATAGATATTGCTTTAGGCTGGTTATCCGTGTTGTAGAACTGATTGGGCCTGTGCAGGGCCGATAGGAATGTTTGTGAGCCATCGAGCTAATCTATTATTTGCAAGCATATCATTCATGCAAAGGATTTTCTTCTTGTTTTACTACTTATTTGGCTTTGGGCCTACTATAAATGATTTTCTAAATTTTGCATGGCCCCAAGGACCCGTTTTAAGTAATATGATTATGAAAGGATTTTTTGAACTGGTTTTTATGAAACCTCTTGGAGTAAAGAGGATACCACGATGATTTTTACCACCAGTTTTCACACTGATACTAGACTCGGCTGTGCCAGAGTGCTAAATATGTTTTACTATGTATTTAGACCCGGATACGCTCTGGGCACCCTTTATATGGGGTTATTGAGACTTAATTACTGATTTAGACCCGGATACACTTCGGGTACCCTTTGACCGGGTTTTTGAAATCACTACTACTATTTTAGACTCGGTACGATTTTGGGCACGTACTGAGAGGTTTTGATTCTTGAGATTTATGCGTCCATTACTGTATGTGGTTGCAGACCTCCATGGATCCTGCTGATCCAAGACATGAGGCTACGAGCCTAGTGTGCCAGAGGAGGGGTATACGGTGGAGTTGAGGTATAGCAGGTACGTCCCACCATGGGTCCTCCTACTGGGCCTACGATACCGGAGGAGGAGCATACATGGGTAACTATCACCAATTCTATCATATCACATCATTATGCATATTTTATTCGGATTCTACCCTTGTTTGTTATTTGCTCAGTGTACGCTCCAGTGTATAGGATGCCGGAGGGTTTGCTTTCACTTGATTGTGTTCCTCGGTTGTATGGGCGGCCGTTAGAACTGTAGGTAGATTATATTAATCCTGTCGTATCATAGAGCTTGTTATGGCCTTCGTTTCTTTGTGGTTTAGTGGTTTTTAGCCTGTTGAGGCTCCGATTCTTGAACTTTTGATTATTGATGGACTAGTGGTTCCTAGATTTTTGAGGCATTTTTTATGTGGTCTTCTGAGTATTTATGGGTAGCGGATCCTACTCCCCTTTTTTATGGTGCTGATTAGTGGTTTTGATTTCTTTCAGGATTAGTTTATTCCATCCTAGGGCGGTAATTGCGAGGTTGTTATCTGATTCTGATTTGGCGTTTAAGCATGTTTCTGTTAGTTATATTGTTTCTAGTTTGATTATGTTTCCTTGCTTTTCTTCATTCCCTTTTCTACTTGAAGTTACAACTATACTGCCATTTTCTCAACTCTCTCTTATATATATTGTTGTTGCAAGGACTCCAGGTGCGTTTTTTCTTTCCTTCACCTGTGTTCTGTGTTATATATATATTTTGTGGCTAGCATAGTATGTTGTAATTCTTGTTGACTTCTATCCATGCTAGTTCCATGTGCTTCCTCTATTGCTTCTGTGACTGCTTCTTTGCTATCTTCTTATTACTGTTTTATATCTTATATGCGCTCAGTCGGCTGATGATGCCTACTGAGTACCCGTTGCTTACCAATTGGTGCTCATACTACACTTCTGCATCTCTTTGATGCAGATAGTAGTGTGATCTTTTATCGTTGATTGTGTGGAGACTCGTGCAACCTTTGGATACTCGAGACTATGGTGAGCTCTTGAAAACTGAGGCTTGGCCACATCTCATCTTTTGGCTCTGTTACTCTTTTATTTATTCGAACACAATTGTATATTCTGTTTTGTTACTTCTAGTACTCGTACTCTATTTAGAAGCTATTGTACTATCGATACCAAGTCTTGGGATTGATGTAGTTTCCTTGTATATATATATATATATATATATATTTTGGGTTGTTATTTCCGTGTTTTCTTTACTTTATATTTGTTTCTGCTTATTTCTGCTTATATTGTGCGTATTGATTAGGTGGTAGCCCATTACTAACCATTCTGGACTATAGGAATTGGTTCGCCTAGTGGGGAGTTATAGGTGCCATCATGACCTGAGAAATCGGATTGTGAAAATCCTAAAGATGTTTAAGATGCCTGACATCTCTAAATATGATGGGAACTTAGATCCTCATGAGCATTTACTTTTCTTCATAACTGATGTAAATGGCAATGACTTGATAAAGGAGGAATCCGAATACGTGATGGTGAAGAAATTCGAAGAAACCATACTGGGAGGAGCTCTAGTATGGTACTATCTTTTACCCAAAAACTCTATCGACTCGTTTACCATGTTAGCAAATAGCTTTATCAGGGCCCATGCCGGGGCCAAGAAGGTACAACCCTGAAGTGGAGATATTTTCAAGATAGAATAGACACAAAGTTACCCCCGGAGTTCGTTGCGAGGTTTCACAAGGAGATGTTTGTAAAACCCCGGATGTTTAAGGTTGTCCTTCATCTCATATCGATGGCTTATGAGCGTAAATTTGAGAGTTTTATCGTGATATCTTGTGCGCTTGGGGACACTCGATTAAATTAGAACTTGATAAAATATGTGTTGTTTTTTCCTATATGCCTCGATATTTACAAAAAAATTTTATTGTGATGATATATTTATATATGTATTATGTTATAAGATTGTATGACTTATTAGTATAATAATAGTGAAGATTAGAAAGTGGAATAATTTAGAAAGTTTGATGAGAATTAATTATGATGTACTATGTAATATATGTACGTATATAATTACTAAGTTATTTTGTAATATAGTTCAGAACTTTTATGATTTATATTAAAATATTTAGTAAGTTATTTTATTCACTTAGTGACCAATCTATTTATTATATTATATTTCATTAACAACAGAATTCTTAATTGCTAAGGAACAATAGCCTACAATTTAATTTAGTAACCTTTATGTATATATTGTGGAAAGATCTCATTTAATACTTTTATTTATTTAGTACTCTTTCTATACCTCATTTAGTACAACACCATTTCAATTTCTATTGTGATCAAAATCATAAAGATCCCAGGTGCTAATTGAAATGTTGTTATTATCACTACTGGACGAGATTGAGTTGCTATTAAGCTTTAGGAGACATTTCTTTATTTTATTTGATGCTAAGAAGTCTAGTCACGGTTAAGTTGAGAAGAGTTTGAGGGGACAGAGACATTAGTTTACCTAGCACGGAAGGAACACTAAGGGATTGAAATTGAGGTATGTAAAGGCTTTTCTTTCTTTTCTTGGCATGATTCCTTAATTTCAGTTGTTATAAACTTATCGTGCTTTTGAGGAACTATTTATAGAACTTGTGAATTATTATGTTTTTGTATTCGTCTTGTGTTGTTATTCCTAGTCATGAACTCATATACGATAGTATCGGTTCCGGGTCAAGTAGGAAGTAGTAACTACGTATATAACTTTGTGAGGGATTGACTTGGGACGATCATATCTTCCGATCTGTAAATCGTTAGAGCAATCACGACCTACCAAATCGAAGGTATTTGAGTTCAGTTTCTAGTTCTTTATCCCGTTGACCTCTTGGAGATTTCTACCAGGAACTATAAATATTTTCCTAAGGGTGTGATATGCTGAAATTTGTTTTTCTATTTACCTTGCAAATGGGAAGCTTATGAGGGATAATTTTTTAAGTAATGTGGAAAAAGTGCCCAGCAAATATAACCTCTTCACATATAATGCAGACCTCTTAATTTATTTTTTCACAATAGTTAATTAAGATATAGGGGTGCACTTCATATAACTCCACCGCCTACCTCCTTAGTATATTTATAAAAGTTTTGTATGTGTTCTCTATTACACATTTAAGGATAAGGACTCCACTCCTTAGCTTCTCCGACAGCCTCGGTAAGCACCCATTCCGTTATTTCTTCATCTATTTTAGTAGTAGAAATTTTGGTCACATATCTACCATATTAAAAAGAAGTGTGAGCAGTTTTAAAGTTGTTACAGAAGTTATTTTAATTTCTTGTTAACAAATCATGTTCCAGCACTTTCTATACTTTTTTTTATTAGAAACCCACTATATCATAGTCAAAACATAATTGTGGTTCTTAACCTAAGTCCTATTTTTCATAGATATATTTTTCATTAATAGGTTACTGTACTTATAATATGAGAACTAATTTTTACATAGTCTAGTTTTTTTCACATCAGTGGTGTATTAATCATGAAGGTACTTTGACAAGATGCAATGGTATATATTTTATCAAATATAGGATTGATTCAAGATTTCTTTTTTTAGTTTCTATAGATAGCTGATTATATAGGTGTGTACATGTTATAGTTTTGTAGATTAACCACGATAGTAGAGTGCTAGAGTTTTCGCTTCAAGTTCCTAAGCATAACTTGAGGTTATAACTCTTGGGATCGTAATCACGGGGTTAGACAGGAAGCACCGAGGTATGTTAAGGCTAAGCTTCATCCTTCCTTTGTGCACAAATTTTAGAAAATTCTTAAATCGTCAAATGTGATATTTTACTATTCTATTGCTAGAAAGACCGTTTGTGAAAGGCATTGGGATCGCAACTGAAGTATTTTCATGATATTAAGTTGATATTCCACGTGTTCGATTATATAGAGTATTCGGCATCTATATGTCATTTTGTCGACTTCCTTGATTATACGTCCATATGTTTGAATTCTTATTCTTCTTTGGGTGTTGTGACTTAAAATGATTATGAAGGAACATTAGCGATTTACAACCAGTTCTCCTTCCTTAGTAAAATGCTTTTGAAAAACTCTAAAATAATACGTCCATTTCAATAACTCTCAAATGTAACTCGTATGTTTAAACTACCAAAGGACTCGGTTTTTTGAAATACATTCTTTTAAAAACCATTAGAGAAATATATACCGAAACTAAGTGGAGCACCTTAAGCTCTTTATGAACATCCTCAAGTTTAAGTTACCTTTCTAAAGTCGAGTTAAATGTTCAAGTTTATTCTAAAAATATACGAGGTTCTATGAGGCTTTTACATGTTACACGGAAGTGATTATGAGATTATGAGAATAAAAAGTACCAGCGGGCCAAGATTGGCAACATAATTATGATGACATCCTGCATAACAAATTCATAACATGACATGCTATGTATTCAACTTCTGAGCTATAATCAGGAGGTATGAGGACTATTGCCTATATTTATACATATGAGACAGATGGCCACAAGTTGGCAGATATGATGTCTGTTAGCTACCGGAAGACACCACCATTGCTAGCACTTGGTTGGGTATGACATGCATTTGCATCTATATATATATATATATGTATTTACGACATACGATTACGTGAGCATACATGCATATTTGATTTCTATTAGGTCGATGTCGGCCATGGAGGCTATCAAAGTTTCAATTTCAGGTATCTTTATTACCCTTTTTACAGTAGCTATTTATGATTCTACTTTCTGCCTTACATACCAGTATATTTTTGTCCGTACTAACGTCTCATTGCCTGGGGACGCTGCATTTTTGTTTCATGTGTGCAGGTCCAGGTAGGGATTTTGATCAACCCCTTTACAAGGATTCAGGGTTCAGCGGTAAGTTGGTAAGCTCCACCTACCTACTCCTGGAGCTTTTATAGAATGTTTACTTTGGTTATACAGTTTAGGTATAGTCGGGTCCTTGTCCCGACCAGTGCTTATGAAACTCTTAGAGTCTATTATGGACACAGTATTATGGGTTTCTCTCTGCAGCTTCCAGTCTCAAACCCCATAGGCTTGGTATGTATATATATGTATGTATGTCTTCAGTTGCGGCCTCGTTGGCCAGCTAGTACTTTATAATTTTTGGCTTATCTACCTTCGTCTACATGACTTCCTATCATTCAAGTTATGACCTTAATAGTCCAGGCTTAGTATTTGAGATGTTATGCTGCCCAACCTTCTGGACCCATAATTGAGTCAGTTAGTATATTTCAGTGGCTAACTCGGTCAAATAAGGTATCGAGTGTAAGTCGCGCCTCCCCCTAGTTTGGGGCATGACAAGGATGCATCTACTAATGGTACTAAATGACTGGGCGGCAGAAGCCTTCACCAAGGATTTGAACCTTAAGAGTTCCATTGCTTAGTTCAAATGAAAATAAATCCTGACTAAGTTTGATCCCACAATGTTGGAGGATGTTCATAACAACTACAAATCTAAGATTCGGATTAAGGATGATAGCCAGACTGTTATTAAAAAAGTGTCGCGGACATGGTGAGAGCTAAAAACAGTGAAGAATCCATAATGGTATGCTGGTGAGAGGACTGCTCAAAATCCTTCATGATGGGTGGACCCAAAGGCCTCATCTCATGAAAGATACACGCACTATATAGTCAATACAAGAGTTGGTGTGAGCTAGGGTCGAAGCTCGTATGTTCTAAGTATATTCCATTTTGGAAAAAAAAGTGGACAAGGACTCCTCGCATAAGGAGTAATAGACGAGGGAAGCTGTTAAACCAATTATATACACCATCCATGATGTCCGATAACTTTAATAGCCCTCTAGGTCATTTTCTCTATTTTTATGCATTTTTAGCATTTCAAGCTTTCTCACAGTGGCTACATGTCATTTATGACTTGCCAAGATAGTCAGTTTGGTTTTCGGGTGGTTCATTTGTGTTTTAAAAGAGTTTTCCTATTTTGGAACTCTTAAAGTTGAAAGAGCTGACTTTAGTCAACATTCGAAGTAAATAGGTTGGGATGAGAATTACGTCAGCATTGTTAGTTCCAGAGCGTGGACTTTGGACTAGTGGAACCTTTGGTTTGGGTCCCAAGTCTTTCAGACTCATTTTGGACTACTGGTTGGTTTTTGGTTAAAACAAATGTTTGGGTGTGAGACCCACTTTTCATCATAACGACCTCCGTTGGGAATTTTACTGATTCTATTAAGTTCAGAATATTATTTTAAGTAGTGCAGAGAGGTGGCTTGGTAGGGAAGGAATGGGAAATCATCGAGGAGGACTTCTTTATTGGCACCATTCAATCCTTTCTATCTTTTCATTGTCCGCCTCTTCCCAGTAGGGTAGCATATTTGGTTTGTGTTTGTGGGATTCTGAATGAATCATGAGGGTCCATTTGGAGGCTATTTGAACTTGTTGAAATGCTGGTTTGCAACATCTAGTGCAGGGGCATTTTTCCCTTCACATTTGTGATAGGTCCATCAATTCGCGCAAGGCTGAGTATCTTGGCTTTCACATTAACAACCGGCCCATCACGTTCATAAAGAAGGGCCATTAGGACCATCTCGAGGCTTTCTCTTCGCATTCATGATGGCACCTTCGTGTTCATGATGAAGGACTTGCCAATACTGTCTCACATTCATGATGGGGTCCCCGTGTTTGCGAGAGAGAGACCCTTGGCAGTATAAAAGCCTCCTTTTTTGTTTTCTTCACCATTTTCATGCAAATTTGGTACTTAGGATCTTGGTGGAGCTTCTTTCTATGGGCTTCTCATCGCATAACATATATGTTTCTAATACCTTCCTAGTATTCCCCTATTGATTTTTACGCATTTATCTTCCTTTAATTTCCATAATCCATGGCTTAATCCTTGAATTTCTCCGTTTGATCATTAGTAAGCTTCGGTGTTGTTTGAGCCCTGAATCATTTCCCATTTGTGCCCAACTTTTGGACATGGGTTTATGACCCTATAGGGAGTATAATTTTGAATTTTATTTCCGATTTCGTCGATGGGCGTTGAGGGTCCATTTTTGACCTAATTTTTGGCCCAAAATTCTAAAAAGTATTATGGGTATTGTTCTACTCATTTTGATGCATAGATTATTGTCTTGTTAGCATGGCAGCGGTCGGAGGCTTCTCAAAAGGGGAAAAATCTAAATTTTCTGGTTCCTGAGCGCTTGTTTGGCCTCTAAGTAGGTTACGGCTTACCTACTTTTAAACCTAACACATTTAAGGTATGTATTGATAATTTGCTAATGATTGGTGGAATATTGTGGCTTGAATACTATATATCTAGGTATTTATTATCTTATAGCTTATTTAAGGGCCTTAGAGCAGAATTATGCTTCTAAAACCTTAGTTAAGGCATTCATTGTTCCTTGGGGTCTTGGCTTAGTAGGTGTAGTATCCTTAGGATTAGAGTTGGGTGCTTTACCTTAGTTAGGATGCTTGTTTCCTTGAGGTGATTAGACTAGGGATCCTTAGTAGAGAATTTGAGAAGGCTTTCGCGGTAGAGTATGCATTTACTATTTGATTTATATTTACCATTTATTTCATGTATTTATCCTATATATTGAGTATTTATGGGCTCGAGGCCATGGGCGCTGGATTGGCTGGATTCAAAGTCAATACAATTTGTCCTTAGGTTAATTTTGGTTCATTTCTCACCTTAGCTAAACTTACGGTAGTTGCTTGCCTTAGCCTAGTTTAAGTTAGTTACTTGCCTTAGCCTAGTTGCCGGTAGTTGCTTACCTTAGCTGAGGTTCCTTGTGAATTTATAGTTGGTATAGCATTTCAAACTACATACTCTAGGATAGTAGACTTTCTTTAGTTTGTGGACCTTGGTTTTATTTAGTATGGCATGGTTGGACTTGTTATTGATCATTAGCATGGTTATTCACTTCATTTCTTGTGATATTGCTACTTTATCATGGTGTATGGATAACTTGGTTTAAAACATTGTTTTAAGCTTCAGAAATGGGATTTTTAGAATACTTTAAATGCATTTGGCTTCCTTAAAGGAAAATGAACTATTTTTTAGAAAGATTTTCTAATTTTTAAACTTGCATGCCCGAGGAAACCCGTGTTCCGGGTGGCTTACTAGTTTTTTGACTTTCATGCCCTAGGAGACACGTCTTCCAAGTGGTTTTACTGGTATTCAAAGTTGGAATGCTCATTGGTAAATAATTCTGATTTGGTATACAGATTTTGCAAGTCCCTTGTGGGCCCTGCTTTTACAAGCTATGGCTGCAGGAGAAGTATACGGTACTTTTGAACACTTCACTCATCTCATATTGCATATCATGGCACTTTTCCGTATTCATTTCCCATCAGGTTTGGTTTCTAATTAGTATTTTGTGTTGTTTGGATCCTCTAGGCTTATGGGGATTTGGTTGGATTTATTGGTTGTTGTTTGTACCTTTCAGGCTTATGAGGGTCTGGTTAGGTTTATTTATTGATGTTTGTACCTTTCAGGCTTATGGGATTTCGGTTAGGTTGTATCTGGTTATTACTTTATGATTCCCGAGTTAGTTTTGTTAGATCGTTACTTTATGTTTTTCTATGTTTTTCACTTATACTTTCCTTAATTGGCTAAGCTGTGACCTGTTAATATATTTTTTACCTTTCTTTTCTTACCCTTAGTATATATATTCGCATTTTATTATACTTATATTGTAACACCCCAGAAATCCTAAGCCTAGAACCAGCCCAAAATCCTAAATAACTTACACTCAGTACAAACTCATACCACAACACGGGTATTACAACAACTAGTTTGTTTGACAACTTATCATCTCAAGTTAGGTCAATTAACATAGTACAAGGTTTGACACCAATCCATATCAGTCACTAAGCATCTCACAACAATCAATAGTTCGTATTAGAAGTTGACCATTTGCAATCCTAATTAACCTTTCACATTTAGATTCAGCTTCCACTATCATAATGCATGTAACCTCTAAACCTCATTAGTCATATATCCTTAAATCATTCGCATTCACATCGAGTTTTCACAGTAATAACATATTTATTCACAAAATTCTCGTTTTCATTAATTTAATCTAATAATTCCCATACAGATTTTGTGCCCGCAGGCCTAACTATATTGTCTCCATCGATCTCTACACAATAATCATTCTTACTTAATCAAAGTCTTTACTATAGTTTAAATCATAACCTACCTTAATGTCGAGCTGCTACTAAAGCGCGTGCAACTTGCTTCTTGTTCTCATTTCAGAAAGCTGAAAGGAGAATCACTGCAGGGAGAGGAAGGATTTGAGCCACTTTTGAGAGATTTCCTCTCTCTCTTTCTTTATTTACTAGGGTTAGAATATCTCAGGGCATTTTTAGAAGAAATCCACCTTTTTGGAAAAGAGTTTGGAGGCTGAAAATATAATTGGAGTTTTGCCTCGCGGGCTTTGCTGTAGCGAGACTCTTCTCGCTACAACGAGCCACTATGATGAGGCTTTGGTCCGCTATGATATACCTCACTGGGATTCAACTTTTACTTACTTTTATGTCTGCGCTCTATTAAAACACACCCATAATTACTACCATGCAAGATTCTTTACACAAAATTTTTAATTCTTACATATTACCATGCATTTTTCAATAATGATGAAATGAGTCATTATATGATTAGGCCTTTGGGCATGGTGTTCCAATTGATAATACTTAGATAATGTAAAAATGACTTCATGCATAGTGAATTATGTATACTAGCTAAATATGTGATCATGATGTAATTAAGATTAATGTAAAGAGGTGGAAAGCATAGGTTTTGGGTAGCGATAAAACTCGTATTAATAAAACTAAGGGTTAAAAGGAATTGTGACAGTGCTAAAATCTACTTGTATGTATTCTTGATGGTGTATTCACCTTGTTGTGTGTATGTGCTCCTTGTCTTGATTTAATGTGTGGAGTGCTAACTAGAAGTAACGACATTATTATCTTAAGATAAACTTGATGCGAGGTAACATGATTAATACTAAGGTATAAGCGGTGCTAAAGGTGAATCAACTAAGAATTGTGACTTGATTAAGTGTTGATGAATTATTTGGTAATGGATAATAATGTAATATTAATGAATATAATGTTAATATGTCAAAGAATGGATTTTGTAATACCCCAGAACTTCTAAGCCCAGACTTAGCTCAGAAAACCAGAAAGAAATAATTTTTCCAACTATCATCCAGAATCACGAGTTGGATCCACGGCTCGTGGAAGTTTCCACGAGTCGTGGACTGGAACCATGGAATCAGATTAGAGACTTGAAGAATTCTGTGAGAACTAGTGGAAGGTTCCACGGACCGTGGAAGGTTCTACAGACCATGGAAGGTTCCACGGACCGTGGAAGGTTCCACGGACCGTGAACCCAAGTCGTGGAACCAGACCTGAGACCAACCATTCCTGTGAGAACCACGATTGGGTTCTACGGACTGTGGAAGGTTCCATGGGTTGTGAATCCAACTCGTGGAACTTAAACCCACAGTTAGGAAAAATACCCAGGAACCATTACAAGGATCCACGATCCGTGGAAGTTTTCACGAGTCGTGGAACCCATCCGTGAAACCTGAGTAGTGATTTTTCGAGCAGATTTCTTTTATTTTTTCAGGGGTGTTTTGGACTTTTCCTACCTCTTTTAATGCCTAAGTTATGATGTTTTGGTTATTCTAAGCCTAGTTTATTAGTCAAAAACTACCTAAATCACCTATTCTTCTAAAATCATCAGACTTAGAAAAAAATAGGAGAAAAGAGGCGATAGTTTTCTCTCAAGAACAGGCAGAAGGTTCTTCAAGCTCAGCCCCAAGAATCCAAAGGATTTCTCCATAAGTTCTCCACCAGGTATGTGGGATTTCATCAATGGGTTCCTTTCACCCATTGAGTCCCTAGTTTCAGCCAGTACTTCAGTTCTCCATGAATTTGTTCAGACCTAGGGTTCCTAAATCTTAGGGATTCATTGTAATTCAGATATTACAACTTATGTTGATATCTATTTCATGTTTCTTGGAAAGTTAGTATAGTCACATCTTCAGGACTCAGAAACTCTAGCATGTCTAAATTTGAGTATTTATAAATTATGCTTGCTAGGCAGACAATTCAGATGATCATGTTTCAGTATTAGAATGCCATCAGTTCTAGTATATATAATGTGCATTCTAAGATAATTGTCAGTATTTGAGCTATCCAGTGTTTCAGTGTCACGACCCAACCTACCGGGCCGTGCGGGTGCCTACTCTATGCAACTAGATAGATGAACCCTTACCACCCGTCCAACAGGAAACAATGGAAAACTCAAGTGTAACCATAAACCATCATTTAATACATGAAAAACTTACAATTCTTTTATTCAGGAGTAACTCCTTATTGACGAAAGCAATGAAAACATTTTACAACTTTAAAACACCCTCCCTAGGACTTAGTCTAAGTAGGTACAAGAGCTGCTACAGGATTTATATAGAGAAATGTAAATGAGACACAACTTACGTCATGGAATCGAAGGACAGAAGCTTCTGTAGATCACCATCGTCATGTACCTATGAAACATCACCAACTCTGCAACCAGACTATACCAAAAAGGGTATAGCAAGAGTAGAGTCAGTACAACCACAAGTACTAGCAGGAATCATCGGTCGACCTGAATCCACACGTACCATCATATAGGAAAGCAGTGAAAACATGAAAGTAAATAATATAGCTCCCTCCTTCAGCGTTTACCCTTACCGGACTCGATCTCGATCGTCCGTCTACTCACACCCTTTACCTCAACCCCTTCCCTTACTTCCGCTGCCAACTCCCTCTCTCTCAAGTCTTCCGGGTCACGCTAAGCTTAGACTTCCCAAGTCACACTAACCTTAGACTTCCCAAATCACACTCATCTTAGCCTTTCCAAGTCACACTAACCTTAGACTTCCCAAGTCACACTAACCTTAGCCCCGCCGCTAAATCAAACCCTGACTGCCTCACTATTACCCTAGTCAAACCCCATGACTATGCATCCAGAAATGACCCAGTCCCTTTCATTCTAGACCCACTACACCCAGGGCACTACCCACAAGTACCCGGACCCTTTTCGGATCCCTAGACAACTCATCCCAGGATATCACCCGCTAGTCACACAATGTCAGACTCTCAGTCATTCCCCTAGTTTATCAACCCCATGTAAACCACTTCACAACCATGATCAACAATCCATAAAAAACAACCATTATACCTCATTACATATCCCGGACACACCTTGGATCCCCTTTAGGCAACACCTAAGTGTCAGACATACAACCCGGTCTATACCAAGACCAAACTCATAAAGCAATGTAACAACCCGACCTCTCAAGGACCAGAAATACACAACCATAATTCATAAACACAACTCGGTCCACTCAGGGAACCATTAATAAGGATGCAAAAATACAATAAAGTAAACCCGTACCCGGTATGGTACCCGAGTCAACCGTTAGTGTTATCCTGTACCAAGCGTGGTACCTGAGCCAACCATTAGAATATCTCATACCAGGCATGGTACCTGAGCCAACCATTAGTATTTCACTTACCAGGCATGGTACCTGAACCAATCAAATTTCACATAAATCCACAGTCACAAACAATGAACAATCAACACTTATAAACCAACAAGCAATAACACTTAGTTCATTTCACAAGACTGAAAAATAGGACTTTTGGACATTCCTAAATAATTCCCTAAGCAATGCAAACCATATAAATACTTAGACATGAGTACACAAACATACAATGCATACAGGAATCAATAACCATCACCTACCCTTCTTCTCGGGTACATAACTCAATTTCTAACCCGTCCGAAGACTAAATCCCATTTTCCCTTTTATTAACACATCTTAATAACCACATTGATTCCGAACCTTTTCAAGTTGGTTACAACATGGGAAATCCACCCCTTAACCTTGTTGATTTCTCCACTCATTATTATTCTATTCATAGCCCGAAACCTTATCTAGGAATTTCTCCATTTTTACTACCCATTTAGTTACCCCAAGCATTTCCCGGTTCACTGAACCCTTCTAACATCCTAGTCCCTGAAATCCTAACATTTTCCCATATCAAACAACATGTACAGCCAACAATTTAACTCTAGCAACTCACAGTTTGGGAAAAGACATCAAAACCACCCTAAACTATACCCGAAAAGTTGAAGACACACTTAAACTATTGTAACGACCTAATACACACTTGTACTACTTAAAAGTGAATTTATTTACCCCCTAAAGCTGATGTGGCAATTTATTTTTATTAAAATAAAAAATAGGCGCGTTTGAGACTAAATTAAAGCAAAAAAAAAAGTCAAAATCCCCCCACCCCCTCACCTCTTTCTTCTTCACACCCCACCCACCCACCCATACCTCTTCTTCTTCACACCCACCTCTTTTTCACTGCAATTTTATTGGAAAAATAATGGAGAAGAGTCATCACATCACCCTTGATTTCTCCATACTATTGAAAACATCAATGAATAAGAACCATCATAACTCTAATAAGGTTGTTCAACTTCCAGTGTCAGCAACATTGTTACCTCCGCCTCCAATCCATTCTTGTCCTTGTAAAATCTTGAATACTCAGTCGAATAATACCTCTTCAATTATGTTTTGAAGCTTAAACATATTAAAAAATCCAGAATTTCTAAGTCCAGCTTATCATTCACATTAACTTTCATCACCCAATCGATTTCCCTAACATCAAAAGGATGGTAATACAATCAAAGATTCAACAAATGAAAGATCCCCTCAATACCTCTTTTGCAAATGTAATAGGACAAATACAACTCAATGCTTATAATAACCAAACATACAGAACTTGGATATCAATCACTAAAAAGAAAAGAAAAGAGATTCAAATAATCAAAGATCCATAAATCCTTACTAATCCCACCCACCCCACGCAAAAATAAAACTTTGAAACCATGGAAATCTAAAGTAAGAAAAGATAAAGCTCAAATTTTTCAAGCAACAAAACATTAAATTCGTGTACCCCATATTAACATTAATTCAAGAAAAAGAAAAATAGAGAAAAATAGAGAGGGTGAGGCACACGAAACAGAAAGAGCAACCCAGAATACAAAATAATTCAATTCAATCAAAGTCCCAAATTAAGAAGAAAAAAGAAATGGATGGTGATGGCAACTTTGTTGGTGGATGATAAAATTGATGGTGGTGATAAATTAATTTGAATTTGAAAATTGTGATTCCATTAGCAACAATGGAGGTTTTGTTTGATATTAAAGAAAAGAAAAAAGAAAAAGAAAAATGTAATGAAAATAATAAATTTATTATATTTTTTGTGATGCTGATGTGGAACTGACGTGGCATGCGCGTGTGGAACACTTCACCTTATGAAAGTGGTATAACATTTATAGGGTGGAAATAAATTCACTTTTAAGTAGTACAAGTGTGTATTAGGTCGTTATAGTAGTTTAAGTGTGTCTTTAACTTTTCGGGTATAGTTTAGGGGGATTTTGATGTCTTTTCCCCTCACAGTTTCAACCAACCAATTCCTAGTTCACACATAACCAATACCAAATCCGCCAGACTCCGTTCCCAGAGGCTTAATCATGGATTCTTCTTTGCAACTATACAATAGTATGAAAGTAAACAAGTGTATCTACTCAAGTGAAAACCTAGCCTACCTGGACGCTAAGCAGCTGCAAGGATGCATTTCCGGCTCTGCGAAGGAATTCCCTACTGAACGATGGTCTTGTAATCTACTTTTCCACATTCCTTCAGCCATAGTCTTTCCTCCCCATAGTTCTCAAGTCCTGGAGCAGCATATGAGGGTTTTTGGAGAAACCCTCGTATATTTCTCAACTGAGGAGGAGAAATCTTTTAATAAAACTCGTTCTGAGGATACTGCCTCCCGTCATTGTGCTATAGCGGATGGCCTTCCGCTATAGTTCCGCTATAGCGGATAAAATACCGCTATAGCGGAGTGATGTCAGCCAGGATGATTTCCAAAAAATTGAAATTTTCTGTCACGTCATCCCACTAAATAACAAAAATATTTTGATTCATTTTTGAAATTTCATGACGTCGTGATTCCTGAAATAACGACGGATCCAGTCGTTACAATAAATACCAATTTACCCATCGTTCATCCTCGAACGATCCCAAAAAATCAAGAAAATGAAAGAAACTAGCCCGAGACCTTCATTGTCCTAAACGACCGCATAATGTACGAACCTACGCGAATTACCAACCTTCCCTCGATTAGTCGCACCGATTTGAATGAAATTAGATGATCCCACTCCCTTGGAGAATTTTTGAATTAACCAAAAAAATTTACACGTGACCTTCCCGAGTACCCAAGGAATCTGGGGTCTCGGACAATATGGGACAAAAATCCATTTGGGAAAGGAAAGTTCTCCCGGGTATTTTCAAATTCTTTTGCTCCGACATTGTCTGAGACCCCGAATTCCTTGGGTACTCGGGAAGGTCACGTGTAAATTTTATTGATTAATTCAAAAATTCTCTGAGGGAGTGGGATCATCTAATTTCCTTCAAATCGGTGCAACTAATCGAGGGAAGGTTGGTAATTCACGTAGGTTCGTACGTTACGCGGTCATTTGGGATAGTGAGGGTCCCGAGCTAGTTTATTTCATTTTCTTGATTTTTTGGAATTGTTCAGGGATGAACGATGGGTAAATTAGTATCTGTTGTAACAACCGGATCCGTCATTATTTCAGGAACCACGACGTCATGTAATTTCAAAAATGAATTAAAATATTTTTGGTATTAAGTGGGGTGACGTGATGGAAAATTTTAGATTTTTAGAAATCATCCGAGCTGACGTCACTCTGCTATAGCGGAACCGCTATGGCGGAAGGCCATCCCCTATAGCAGAATGACGGGAGACAGTAGCTTCAAAACAAGTTTTATTAAAAGATTTCTCCTCCTCAATTGAGAAACATTCCAGGGTTTCTCTAAAAACCCTCCTATGCTGCTCCAGGACTTGGGAACCATGGGGAGGAAAGACTATGGCTGAAGGGAAGCGAAAAAATAGATTCCAGGACAATCATTCAGCCGGGAACGCCTTCGCAGAGTTGGAAACGCATCCTTGCAGCAGCTTGGCATCCGGGTAGGCTAGGTTTTCACTTGAGTAGATAGACATGTTTACTTTCATACTATTGTATAGTTTCAAAGGAGAATCCATGATTAAGCCTCCGGGCACGGAGTCTGGCGGATTCGATATTGGTTATGTATGAACTAGGAATTGGTTGGTTGAAACTATGAGTTGCTAGTTTGAAATTATTGGTTGTACATGTTGTTTGATATGGGAAAATGTTGGGATTTCAGGGACTGGGATGTCGGAAGGGTTCGGGGAACTGGGAAATGCTTGGAGTAACTAAATGGGTAATAAAAATAGAGAAATTCCTAGATGCAGTTTCGGGCTATCAATGGAATAATAATGAGTGGAGAAATCATCAAGGTTAAGGGTGGATTTCCCATGTTGTAACCAACTCGGAAAGGTTCAGAATCAATGTGGTTATTAAGATGTGTTAATGAAAGTGAAAACGGGATTTAGTCTTCAGACGAGTTAGAAATTGAGTTATGTACCTGGGAAGAAGGGTAGGCGATGGTTATTGATTCCTGTATGCATTGTATGTTTGTGTACTCATGTCTAAGTATTTGTATGATTTGCATTGCTTGGGGAATGATTTAGGAATGTCCAAAAGTCCTGTTTTTAGTCTTGTGAAATGAACTAAGTGTTATTGCTTGTTGGTTTACAAGTGTTGATTGTTCATTTTTTGTGACTGTGGATTTATGTGACATTTGGTTGGCTCGGGTACAACGCCTGGTACGGGAAATACTAATGGTTGGCTTGGGTACCATGCCTAGTATGGGATATACTAATGGTTGGCTCGGGTACCACGCCTAGTACGGGATAACACTAACGGTTGGCTCGGGTACCACGCCTGGTACGGGTTTACTTTATTGTATTGTTACATTCTTCTTAATGGTTCCCTGAGTGGACTGGGTTGTGTTTATGAATTGTGGTTGTGTATTTTTGGTCCTTGAGAGGCCGGGTTGTTACATTGATTTATGAGTTTGGTCTTGGTGTAGACCGGGTTATATGTCTGACACTTAGGTGTTGCCTAGAGGGGATCTGTCAGGGATATTTAATGAGGTATAATGGTTGTTTGTTGTGGATTGTTGATCATGGTTGTGAAGTGGTTTACATGGGGTTGATAAACTAGGGGAATCCCTGAGAGTCTGTCATTATGTGACTAGCAGGTGATATCCTGGGAAGAGTTGTGTAGGGATCCGGAAGGGGTCTGGGTACTTGTGGGTAGTGCCCTGGGTGTAGTGGGTCTGGAATGATAGAGACTGGGTCGTTTCTGGATGCATAGTCATGGGGGTTGACTAGGGTAATGGTGAGGCAGTCAGGGTTGGATTTAGCGGTGGGGCTAAGGTTAGTGTGACTTGGGAAGTCTAAGGTTAGTGTGACTTGGGAAGTCTAAGGTTAGTGCGACTTGGGAAGGCTAAGGTGAATGTGACTTAGGAAGTCTAAGGTTAGTGTGCTTTGGAAGTCTAAGCTTAGCATGACCTGGAAGACTTGAGAGGGAGGGAGTTGGCAGCGGAAGTAAGGGAAGGGGTGTGAGTAGATGATCTGTCGAGATCGGGTCCAGTAAGGGTAAATGGTGAAGGAGGGAGCTATATTGTTTACTTTCATGTTTTAACTTCTTTTCTATATGATGGTACGTGTGGATTCGGGTCGACCAATGATGCCTACCAGTACGTGTGGTTGTAATGACTCTACTCTTTCTATACCCTTTTGGGCCTAGTCTGGTTGTAGGGTTGCTGATGTTTCATAGGTACATGACGATGGTGATTTACAGCAGCTTCTGTCCTTCGATTCCATGATGGAAGTTGTGTCTCATTTACATTTTGCTATATAAATCCTGTTGTAGCTCTTGTACCTGCTTAGACTAGGTCCTATAGAGGGTGTTTTAAAGTTGTAAAATGTTTTCATTGCTTTTGTCAATAAGGAGTTATTCCTGAATAAAAAAATTGTAAGTTTTTCATGTATTAAATGATGGTTTATGGTTATACTTGAGTTTTCTGTGGTTTCCTGTTGGACGAGTGGTAAGGATTCGTCTATCTAGGTACATAGAGTAGGCGCCCGCACGGACCGGTAGTTTGGGTCATGACATTCATCTTGCATTTCATTACTTATATTTCCGTTGGGAGTAGACTTAGTACCGAGTGAATGACGGTATGAAGGCTTAGCTGTCAGATTAGGCTAAGACCTTTAGTAGCAGTCGCCCAATCCCAGAACTACGCTGCCATCGTAGGTGTAAAAAGGGGTTGATTATCAGGTCAGGCTGTACACCTCTGTCCTTTGTATACATCAGTTAGTGGATTCACGTCAGACTTGTTTGTACCCTTGGCAAGGTATAAACACCCTTCAATCTAGGGTTACTGGTTGGCCCCATAGTTAGCTCAGCTTGGGGCATGTCGGTTAACATTATCTCCCATATTTAGATTCATGTTGCATTGACCACATACTCAATATCTAGTTCAGTATTCAGTTCAACATATCATATATTCATGTTAGTACTTGGTCATTGTGTCTAGCTTAACTTTCAGTTTGTGCTTCAATATGCACTTTTATGTTCAGTTTCTATGTTTGTTCAGTTTAGCACATATCCCGCATGCTTAGTACATTTAAAGTACTGATGCATACTTTTGTGCTAAACATTTTATGATGTAGGTTCAGGCGCTCAACATCCAGACCGTACTTAGATCGACTCTCAGTCCTCACTCAGCAGCTTCAGTGGTGAGTCCTCATAGTTCGAGGACGATAGACATGCTTTAGTCTTTAAGTCTTTATATTTTAGTTTCAGATTAGTAGAGTTAGCTGGGGGCATGTCCCAGCAACTTATCTCAGTTAGAGGCTTTCAGATATAGACTAGATTCAACTATTGAGTTGTTAGGGTCATTTTCAGTCATCATTATACTCTATTTATATTTTTACATTCAAACATGTTTTGGGCTCTATCCCACTTTAGATATTAAATTATTTTCAACTTCTGCATAGTATATGTTTTGAACTGAAATTATCTATATATGCCAGACCATGGGTTAGCTTGGGGTCACTTGTGACAGTGAGCACCGTGTTACGTCTAGAGGGTAGCCTCGGGGTGTGACAAACTTGGTATTAAAGCATCAGGTTTAAGTGTCCTAGGGTGTCTGAGAGCCGTGTCAAGTAGAGTCTTCTTCATGGGTGTGAAGCGCGCCACACTTATGGGGGAGAAGCTATGAGATGTCATTAGGAATAACTTCCCTTCTTTCGTTTCCAACTTGTGCAATATAGTATGAACTCTATTTAAGCTCCTTCTAACTCATGCTCTTTGCATTTCAGTGAAAATGCCTCCCAGAGGAGCTAATGCCAGGAATCAGCCAGCAGCAGCAGCTCCCGCAGACCTATTGAATGAGCAAGTCACGCATGCCGAATTTAGGGCTGCATTACAAGTTCTTGCTTAGGCCATGACCGTTCAGGTCAATCAACAGGTTGTGGCACTAACTCCACCTCAGACTAACAATGTTCCAGCCAGAGTCCGAGACTTCACTCAGATGAACCCTCCAGAGTTTCATGGGTCTAAATTAGAAGAGGATCCACAATAGTTTCTTGATGATATCTAAAAGGTGACAAATATTATGGGTGTCACTCCAGTTGAGAGTGCAGATATGGCTGCCTATCAGTTAAAGGGAGTGGCTTACACTTGGTACCAGCAGTAGAAGGAGTCTCGTTGTGCAAATGCAGGTCCAGTGGATTGGAACCAGTTCAAGACTGCATTTTTGGAAAGGTTTTTCCCACTTGAGCTTAGAGAATCCAAGGTCCAGGAATTCATAAACTTGAAACATAATGATATGAATGTAAACGAGTATTCTCTCAAGTTCACCCAGTGGTCTAAGCATGCTCCAATGATAGTAGTTGACTCTAGAGCCCGCCTGAGCAAGTTCGTATCTGGTGTGTCTGATGATGTGGTCAAGGAGTGCAAGACTGCCATGCTGATTAAAGAGAGGGATATCTCTAGGTTAGTTACTTATGCTCAGTAGATTGAAGAGGAGAAAATCAAGGAAAGGGGAGGAGACATTATGAGAGATATGACAGGCCACTTCAACTACTCTCAGTAGAAGTCAGAGGGTGGTAATCTCTCTCAGTTCCATCAGAAATCTTTAGCTCCAGCTCCATATTCTGCTAGTGCCCCAGTGCAAAAATTCAGACAGGATCGATGGGATAGAGCGCTAGGCTCTAAGTCCCAAGGTACAGTTACTAGCGGGCGCATTCATCCAGTCTTTAAGAAGTATGGTTGAAACCACCAGGGTGACTGTATGGCAGGTAGTGGCAATTGCTTTGGATGTGGTAAGTCAGGCCACGGGATGAGAGATTGACCAGCATTCTCAAAAGGGCAAGGAAGTTCGCCAACAAAATCAGGCCAGTTCTACAGCAGCTCTAGTGGGTCGCCCCACTCAGCAGGGTGCCTCATCTGGTACAGGTGGTGGTCAGTGCTAGAATAGGTTGTATGCACTTCAGACTTGACAGGACCAGGAGGATTCTCCCGATGTGGTCACGGGTACGATACAAGTCTTCCATTTAGATGTTTATGCATTGTTAGACCTAGGGGCTACACTTTCCTTTATAACTCCTTATATAGCAGTAAACTTTGGTGTCAGTCCATAAATCCTCCCAGAACCCTTCTCAGTCTCTACTCCAGTTGGTGACCCAGTTATACAGTTTCCCAGAAAGTCAGCTCAGCCAATCTTGTAGAGTTAGAAATGACTGACCTCGATGTTATTCTAGGCATGGATTGGTTACGTTTATGTTACACCTCAGTTGATTGCAGAACTAGGATCGTTAAGTTTTAGTTTCCAAATGATCCAGTCTTAGAATGGAAGGGTAGTACCTCAGTGTCTGTAGGTCGATTCATCTCTTACCTTAAGGCCAGAAAAATAATTTCCAAAGGGTTTATCTATCATCTTGTATGGGTTAAGGATTCCAATTCCAAAACCCCAACTTTTGAGTCAGTGCCGGTGGTGAGTGAGTTTCCAGAAGTGTTTCCAGAAGATCCCGAAAGGGAAATCGACTTCGGAATAGATCTCCTTCCAGATACCCAGCCTATTTTGATTCCTCCTTACAGAATGGCTCCAGCTGAACTTAAGGAATTGAAAGAACAGTTGAAAGAACTTCTAGATAAGGGCTTTATCAGACCCAGTATCTCTCCATGGGGTGCTCCTGTCCTCTTCGTGTGCAAGAAAGATAGTTCTCTCAGGATGTGCATTGACTACCATCAGTTGAACAAAGTCACAATCAAAAATAAATATCCCATTCCTAGGATTGATGACTTGTTCGACCAACTTCAGGGTTCTAGTCATTTTTCTAATATAGACCTCAGATCAGACTATCATCAGCTTAGAGTCAGAGATAGTGATATCCCGAAGATAGCCTTCAGGACTCGGTATGGTTACTACAAATTTGAAGTTATGTATTTTGGACTAACAAATGCTCCTGCAACTTTCATGGACTTAATGAACAGGGTGTTCAAAAAGTATTTGGACTTGTTCGTCATCGTCTTCATTGATGATATTCTCATATATTCTCGAAATGAGGAGGAGCATGCAACTCATCTGAGGGTTGTTCTGCAAACTCTCAAGGATCACCAGCTATTCGCTAAGTTCAACAAGTGTGAATTTTGGTTGCAATCTATCGCTTTCCTTGGTCATGTGGTGTCCAACAAAAGAATTCTAGTGTATTCTCAGAAGATAGAAGTAGTAAAGAGTTAGCCTACACCCAGTTCTCCGTCTGACATCAGGAGTTTCTTGGGTTTGGCTGGTTATTACTGGAGGTTTGTGGAAGGATTTTCATCCATAGCTGCCCCATTGACAAAGTTGACTCAGAAAAAGGTCAAGTTCCAGTGGTCAGACGAGTGTGAGAAAAGCTTCTTGGAACTGAAGACCAGGTTGACTACAACTCCTATTTTGACTCTACCAGAGGGTTCAGATGGCTATGTGGTTTAGTGAGATGCATCCAGGGTCGGCCTGGGTTGTGTTTTGATGCAGCAGGGTAAGGTCATAACTTATGCTTCCTGACAGCTTAAGGTCCATGAGAAGAACTACCCGACTTATGACCTCGAGCTTGCAGCTGTTGTGGTTTCCCTAAAGATTTGGAGACACTACATATATGGTGTTCATGTTGATGTGTTCACATATCAAAAGAACCTCCAGTACGTGTTCACCCATAAGGAGTTGAATCTTTGTCAGAGGAGATGGCTTGAGTTCCTCATTGACTATAATATGAATATGCTCTACCATTCGGGTAAGGCCAATGTAGTGGCTGATTCCCTCAGTAGACTCTTTATGGGTAGTGTATCGTATGTTGAGGAAGAAAAGAAAGAATTAGCCAGGGATGTTCATAGGCTTTCCCACTTAGGAGTTTTTCTCATGGACACGACAGATGGTGGTGTGATGGTCCAGAATGGGTTAGAATCTTCGTTGGTAGCGGAGGTTAAGGAGAAACAAGACAGTGAACCCATATTGATTTAGTTGAAAGGTGAAGTTCATCAGCAGAGAGTAGAGGTTTTCTCCAAAGGGGGGAGATGGTGTACTTCGTTACTAGGGTCGGTTATGTGTACCTAATGTGGGTGAGTTGAGGCTGTAAATCATTACAGAAGCCCATAATTTCAGATATTCTATTCATCCCGGTGCCACCAAGATGTACCGTGATCTACGGGAAGTCTATTGGTGGAAATACATGAAAAGGGACATTGCAGATTTTGTAGCTAAGTGTCCCAACTGTCAGCAAGTGAAGGTAGAACATCAGAAATCGAGAGGTGTGACTCAAGATATTAGCATTCCTACTTGGAAGTGGGAGGTGGTTAACATGGACTTCATTACGGGTTTAACTCGTACCCACAGACAGCACGACTCCATTTGGGTAATAATGGACAAGGTTACTAAGTCAGCTCACTTCTTGACTGTCAAGACTACAGATTCAGTGGTGGACTATGCCAAACTCTACATCACCGAGATAGTCAGGATGCATGGGGTTCCCTTGTCTATCATCTCAGATAGGGGTCCCCAGTTTACATCCCATTTCTGGAGATCATTTCAGAAAGGTCTTGGTACTCAGGTAAACTCAATACAACATTTCATCCGCATATGGATGGTCAGACAGAGTGTACTATTCAAACCTTAGAGGATATGTTGAGAGCTTGTGTGATTGATTTCAAGGGTAGTTGGGATGATTACCTACCTATCATAGAGTTTGCCTATAATAACAACTTCCATTCCATCATTCAGATGGCCCCATATGAGGCACTCTATGGGTGTAGATGCAGGTCTCCTGTTGGTTGATTCGAAGTAGGTGAAGCAACCTTGGTTGGGGAAAATTCAATTCATGAGTCTATGGAGAAAGTTAAGCTCATCAGAGAGAGATTGAAAACAACTCAGAGTCATCAGAAGTCCTATGCAGATGTGAGGAGAAGGGACTTAGAGTTTGAGATCGATGATTGGGTTTTCCTGAAAGTGTCACCCATGAAGGGTGTGATGAGATTTGGAAAGTAAGGAAAGATCAGTCCCCGATATGTATGCCTTTACAAGATTTTGAAGAGGATTGGTAATGTGTCTTATGAGTTACAGTTGCAAGCAGAATTAGCAGCAGTTCATCCAGTCTTTCACATTTCATTACTAAAGAAGTGTGTTGGTGATCTGACATCGATTGTGCCCTTAGAAAGTGTGGTTGTGAAGGATAGCCTAACCTATGAGGAAGTTCCAGTTGAGATTCTTGACCATCAGGTTCGTAGGTTGAGAAATAAGTAAGTCGGTTCAGTAAAGGTCTCGTGGAGGAATCAGTCTGTAGAGGGAGCTACTTGGTAAGCAGAAGTATCCAGGATGGCCAAGTACCCTCACCTCTTTCCCTCCGATTCAGTTTCAGCTCGAGGTAATAGTTCTTCTCCAGTTTCTCAGTATACTCTCATGTACTTCAGTCTCAATATCATATTCCCTCAGCTATCCGTGCATTTCAGCATATTTGTATACTCCTGGGACTTAGTTCAGTTAGATATCAGTTTCTAGTACTCATTTGGTAGGGATTGCAACTCTTTTCCTCCAAACTCAGCTTGTTTAGTCTTCATTCGAGGATGAATGATCCCAAGAGAGAGATATTGTAACACCTAAGAACATCCAAACCCAGACATAGCTCAGAAAACCAGAAAGAAATAATTTTTCCAACTGTCAGCTGGAATCACAGTTGGATCCACGACTTATGGAAGTTTCCATGAGTCGTGGACTGGAACCATGGAATAATATCAAAGACCTGAAGAATTCTCTGAGAACCACGATTGGGTTCCATGGACCGTGGAAGGTTCCACGGGTCATGAACCCAAGTTATGGAACCAGACCTGAGACCAGCCATTCCTCTGAGAACCATGATTAGATTCTACGGACTGTGGAAGGTTCCACGGGTCATGAATCCAACTTGTGGAACTCAGACCCGCAGCCAGGCAAAATACCAAGGAACCACGACAGGGTTCCACGAGCCCTGGAAGTTTCCATGAGTCGTGGAACCCATCCATAAAACCTGAGTCGCGATTTTTCCAACAAATTTCTTTTATTTTCCCAGAGGTGTTTTGGACTTTTCATACCTCTTTTAATGCCTAAGATATGGCGTTTTGGTTATCCTAAGCCTATTTTATTAGTCAAAAACTACCTAAATCACCTATTCTCCTAAAATCATCAGACTTAGAAAGAAATAGGAGAAAATAGGCAATAGTTTTCTCTCAAGAACAGGCAGAAGGTTCTTCAAGCTCAGCCCCAAGAATCCAAAGGATTTCTCCATCAGTTCTCCACCAGGTATGTGGGATTTCATCAATGGGTTCCTTTCACCCATTGAGTCCCTAATTTCAGCCAGTTCTTCAGTTCTCCATGAATTTGTGTAGACCTAGGGTTCCTAAATCTTAGGGATTCATTGTAATTCAGATTTTAATGCTTATGTTGATATCTATTTCATGTTTCTTGGAGACTTAGTGTAATCACATGTTCAAGACCCAGAAACCCTAGCATGCCTAAATTTTAGTATTTATAAATTATGCTTGCTAGGCAGATAATTTAGATGATCATGTTTCCCTATTAGAATGCCATCAGTTCCAGTATATATATATATAAATATATGTGCATTCTTAGATAATTGTCAGTATTAGAGCTATCCAGTATTTCATCTTGCATTTCATTGTTTATATTTCTATTGGGAGTAGACTTAGTACCGAGTGAATGACGGGATGAAGGCTTAGCTGTCAGATTAGGCTAAGACCTTTACTAGCAGTCCCCCAATCCCAGAACTATGACGCCACCGTAGGTATAATGAGGGGTCAACTATCAGGTTAGGTTGTACACCTCTGTCCCTTTTGGACATCAGTTAGTGGATCCACGTCACACTTGTTTGTACCCTTGGCAAGGTATGAACACCTTTCCATCCAGGGTTACAGGTTGGCCCCATAGTTAACTCAGCTTAGGGTATATTAGCTAACATTATCTCCCTCATTCAGATTCATGTTGCATTGACCACGTACTTAGTATCTATTTCAGTATTCAGTTCAACATATCATATATTCATGTTAGTACTTGGTCATTGTGTCTAGCTTAACTTTTAGTTTATGCTTCAATATGCACTTTCATGTTCAGTTTCTATGTTTGTTTAGTTTAGCACATATCCTGCATGCTCAGTACATTCAAAGTACTGACGCATACTTTTGTGCTACATCATTTTATGATGTAGGTTCAGGCGCTCAACATCCAGACCATGCTTAGATCGACTCTCAATCCTCACTCAGCAGCTTCAGTGGTGAGTCCTCATAGTTCGAGGATGATAGACATGCTTTAATCTTTCAGTCTTTATATTTTAGTTTCAGATTAGTAGAGTTAGTTGGGGGCATGTCCTAGCAACTCATATCAGTTAGAGGCTATCATACATAGACTAGATTCACCTATTGAGTTGTTAGGGTTATTTTCAATCTTCATTATACTCTATTTTTATTTTTATATTTAGACATGTTTTGGGCTCTTTCCCACTTCAGATATTAAACTATTTTTAGCTTTCACATAGTATATGTTTTGAACTAAAATTGTCTAGATATGCCAGACCATGGGTTAGCTTGGGGTCACTTGTGACACTAAGCACCGTGTTATGTCTGGGGGTAGCCTCGGGGCGTGACAGGTTTAATACTTAAACTAGAATTAAGGGTCCTTAGCATGATAATGAGGTTGAGTAATTGAGTTGAAATTATGATATATTTATATGGAGTTAGACTTGATTTAGGCTCTTTTATGTGTTATGAATTGATGAAGCGTGTTGTTGGTCTTCGAACATAGTATGTGATTGAATATTTATTTGGTTTGACAATGCTTGTATGAATAAGTTGATAATTATTGAAACCTGTCTTAAATGACTTGTGAAGATGATGTACACTTATTGTATTTATTGGTACCTGTTGATATATCCTGTGAGATAACTGAAATGAGAATATACTGAGATATGTTGAGAGAGCTGAGGATATATATACGATTATGATGATTAGCATCTCGAGTCTAATGTGAGCTTACAGATGAGTAGTTATATGATGGAGCAATTACCATGTTGGTATGGTACATGGACCCTAGGCTGTTTCCTGCAGGTAATAACTATTTGGGCAAATTAAGGCCCTTTCACATGTATGTATAAATGAGTGACTTTTGTCAGTTTAGATATGATATAGAGTGAAATTGATGAGATACAGAGGCTATACAAATATAAGATCAGTCTGAACATGATTCCATATTTTGTGATGTGAGTAAATTATATTTGTAGAGTTTGTTATGACTTATTATATATGTTGGGTGAGTGATATGTCCTATATTGGTTTATAATGATATGTCCTAGTTGATGTGACTACTTTTTTATCTGAGTCATATTATGTGCTGATGTACCTGTCTACTTGCTTGTCGAGTTGACTTTGGTGTTGTTAAATTGGTTATTATTGGGTTGATTTGGGCAATGGGTGAGGTCCTAGTGTAAGGTGATAGGTTTCTTGAGTATGGTAATCGATAATAGTTAAACTATTGAGTCGTAATATTGGGTGTGTGCAATCATGATGGTGCTAGGTATTAGTAACTTGGTTGTGATCTCTGATACATTTATGAGTGGAACAGAATGAAATAACGAATAGGTGATATGAAGTTATAGTGTAACGTTGATGCATGAGAATATCTACTGATTTTGTTGATATATATATATGTGTGTGTGTGTTTGTTGTGTGAACTAATCTTAGTCGACTGATGATACTTACTAGTATGTATGGTGTACTCATACTACTCTTGCTACACTCTTTTGTGGTGTAGGTGTGTACAGATCATATGAAGTTTCTTGATTGCAGCGGCAAATACTCAACAACAACTTCTTTGTATTTCATTCCTCAGGCGAAAGTTATGACTTTTACTTACTTGTCCTTACTCTGTATTAGAAGCTCTTGTACATGTCTAGACTATGTCCTTGGGAAATATTGGATTTGTTAAATTAGAGACTTGTATGTTATTGAAGATATTATATATAATTTCCGAGTTTCAATTGAATTTATTATTATAGTGAATGTTTTCTTTAATAATTTTTGCATAAAAAATGAATGGGTGATAAGGGGTTCTCCTATTGAGTTAGAATCGAGTAGATGCCTGCACAATCCCATAATTTGGGCTGTGACAAAGAAACTGCATCCATTAAAAACTTTTGCAAAATCTCATCAACCTTCGTTCAACTACTCCATTTCGTCTTTATTTTCAACACATTCATTTGCCTCAAACACCAAAGAGAGGAAGAAATATGCAAGTGATTGAATGGAGGATCCATATTGTTGCAATCTCACATTAATCGTTAGTAAAATTCATAATTTTATTTTCTTTTATCATTTTGTGTAAAAAGATTTATAGCTGGTTTGACCAAGCAAAAAAGTATTTTTGATCAGAAATAATTTGTGTTTGACTAAATAAATTTAAAAAATACTTTTGAGCATCAATTAGTATTTGACAATGTCTTTAAAGTGCTTCCAAGTGTATTTTTTAAAAAAATATTTTTCTGCAAAGTACTTGGAGAAAAACTATTATTTTAGCATAAAAAAAGTTTCTATTGCTTTACGAAAATACTTATTTTTTCTCCTTATTCAAACGCCTCATTTTTTAAAAAAAATAAACACTTTGGGCGACCCCAAAACTTAGCAAAATAGGATATTAGTATGATTTCTTCTTCTTATTTTATTTTGAATATTTCCTGCCAAGTTTAGCTTTAATATATATATATAGATTATATATATAATATAATATATATATATATATATATATTATATAATATATATATATAATATTATCATGTTCTCTAAATTATAATATGAGGTAATCTCCTGTAATGCATTCTTCCGGTCATTTTCGCGTGTACGCTTTTCTTGTACTATTAGAGCTTTCCTATAGCGGTCCCAAGTCATTTATGGCTTGATGGGACCGGTGGTTCGGTGCCCTGGCCGTTCGGTTTGTATTTATGACCAATTCTCTGTCTTAGAAGCTAATTATCGAAATCGTGCGATAGTGATTTGCGTTCGAATGACCTTAACCTTCATTCCGTATCAAAGGCTTGCGAGCCTAAATTTGAGAATTATTAACATTGTGCGTATTCGAAAATATTTGATTTAAAATTAGAATTTGGTGAAAAGTTTTATTTGTTATGTTCTTCCTAAAATGTTTTTAAATATATACGAAAAATAATTTTTTTATGATATATTTGGGTATGCATTTATTTTATAAGAGTTTTATAAACTATTAATATTTTAACGGTGATAGAAAACTTAGTTATGTTGAAAATTATTATTATAATATAGTAGATTTGATTTAAAATAATTTTTTATTTATTATGATATATTCAAAAAGTTATATTTATTTTACCACGAACCTATGCAATACCCGAGTATATATGTAATGAAATAAAATTGGAAAATAGGAATTAATACCATGGTGACATGGGTCTAATCCATCAACCACCTAGTGACTAATTAATATTTGGCATCTTGTTAGTAGTATGAAGGGAATTGATAATTATTTTTAACTTAGGAATCCATTCATTTGATTTAAGGCAGTAGGTGTTTTACACATATATTATTGATTCCATTGTTCTTTCCATTCTATTTTCCTTACAAAGAGAAGCCTATCATTAAGAATAATTTTTTTCTCCAAGCAATTGTCCCATAAATGGGAGCTAGGTTGAGCGTACAGTAATTCAAAAATTATTTGTTTATCATTCGAGGTTTCTCGGAGCGATTCGGGCCTGGACGTTGTTGTTCGGGCAGCTTTTCATCGGACGACAGGTAGGTTATGGTCTAAACTCCATAGACTTAGCATATATCGGATAAAATTGTACTAGCTGGCATCCTTGGGTTGGATTATTAGGTTGGTACCACAGACCTTGACCGCTTTATTCATGTCCGCCTACTTTTGTTCCTCCGATGCTTGTAGTACTTGCCGATATGTTTTATTTACCCTTGTGGTCCTGTGAGGCCTTGTTGACTCTAGAACATGGAAGGTGGGTTATTAGGAATGTCCATGAGTCCCGTACATAGAAATATCTTTCTAGGCTGGTTATGCTTGCTGAGTAGTTGTGGACCTGTGCAGGGCCGATAGGTTGATTGTGAGCTGCTGGGCGGCTATTTGTATTGATCATTCATTTCCATGCATATAAAGAGAATTTATCCATGTTTTACTACAGTTTTGGCTTCGGGCCTACTGGAATTGTTTTCTAAACCTTGCAATGCCCCGGAGACCCATTTTCGATGAAAATGAATTGGGAAATGGTTTGATTTAACTGGTGGATCTTCTTGGGGTAAATAAAGTTAAATTTTGATTTCTATCACCAGTTTTACTATTAATGCTAGTCTCGGCTGGGACGGGGTACTAGTTGAGTTTTCTTACTACTTGAGATGATTTTAGCCTCGGTCAGACTGAGCACCTGAGATGATTTTCTAATGTTTAGACCCAGTTATGCCCGGGCTCCCCTGGAGGGGTTTTTGAGATATTTTTCCACTACTTTAGTCCTGGACAGGGTCTGGGCATGCATATTCGATACTCGGTCTCTATCTTAAACCCGGACTTTCTTCTGGATGACATGTTTTGATACTGAGTTTTAGTATGGGGTCTGAGACCTCCATGGACCTTGCCGCTCTGAGCCTGGGGCTTTGGGCTGTGTGTGCCATAGGGAGGGTATACAGTGGAGTAGATTTATACGGGCAGTGTCCTTTCATGGAACCTACCTGCTGGGCCCGATCAGCACCAGATGGGGTACATACAGAGATACCATTTCACCTGAGATCTTCATGCAGCATATCATTCATTGTTTGAGGCTCCACCCTTGTTTGCTGTTTTTTGATTGTACTTTCTGGTAGTATGGGATGCTGGAGGGTTTGTTTTAACTTGTTTGTGTTCCTCAGTTGTATGGGTGGCCGGGGGACTGTAGGTAGACTCTTGTTATTTATTTACGAAATTGTTCCCTTTTACGGCTAGGTTGTTGGTTTATGGATTTGAGATTGACATGATTAGTTCGGTTTTTGATTTCTGTTTTCCCGAGCATGTCTATCTCTACTCTTCGCTCCCTTTTTCTTATACTTGAGGTTACCGGTATACCGTCCATCTCTAGAACTTATTATGTATATACTGTTATCGCAAGGATCCCAGGTGCGTCTTTTCTTACTTTCACATGTGCCTGTGTATATATATTCTACTTGCTAGTCTTGTATGTTGTTTTGTTGTCTTCCCTCTGGGCTAGTTCCTGTGTACTTTTTCGTTGACTTCCGTGACTGCTTGTTTCTATTCAGTCTGTTATTACTCTTTTATCTTATATGTGCCCAGTCGGCCTATGATACCTACTGGGTACCTTATGCTTCACATTTGGTGCTCACCCTACACACTGCATCCTCTGGTGTAGATCCTAGTGTGAGCCATTACCGTTAGCTCGTGAAGACTCGTGCGAGGTACTATTTTATGATATTCCAGACCGAGGGTGAGCTCTTGGCAACCGGAGCTTAGCTTTAGTTTATCTTTTGCTTTATGTACTCTATTACCACTCGAAGACATTTATATATATATATATTATTTTGGATCCTTTCGTACTTCTGACATGTAGATTTGGCTCTATACTATGATACAATATCTTGAGTTGGTTTTGGTGCCTGTATATACACCTGTTGTTCTTTCCTTTATCTTAGGTATCCCTTGCTTCTACCTATTTTATGTATTATTTTGCTTGTTGGTTAGATAGTAGCCCATTACTAACCGTTCTGTGATATGGGAATTGGTTCGCCTACTGGGTGGTTGTAGGTGCCATCGTGACCAAGAAATCAGATCGTGACAGCTTGGTATCAGAGCTCCAGGTTCACCAGTGTCATCGGTATAGGAGCCAATGTCTAGTAGAGTCCTGCGGATCGGGGCGGAGACGTCCGTACTCAATCTTCAAGAGGCTACAGTGGCATCTTAGGAAATACTACTTTCTTATTGCCTCTATATTGTGCGTCTTATCCTTGATGGTTTCCTAAAATCTCACTTATTCTAGTTCATTCTTCGGTGGATGATTCGTACGAGAGCAGTTTACCATACTTATCCAGGGTTCTATGACCGTATCTGAGTACGAGACCCGCTTCCACCAGCTTGATCTATTTGGGGCTATGATTATGCCTATAGAGCCTAATAGAGTCTGTAGGTTTGTTTGGGGGGCTGCGGACAAAGCTTAGGCAACCAGCGGAGATCTTAGTTGCTAGTGGTTGGTCATTTCAGGCTAGTACAGACTATTTCCATACAGTGGAGGACTTGTACCGACATGATCAGGGGGCTAGAGATAAGAGACCTCCTTATCAGGGTAGCTTCAGTGGTTCTCGACAAGGTGGTAGAGGTTCAAGCCAGTGGGGCTGGGGTCATCATCCACATCAGCATCAGGGTAAGACTAGTAGACCAGTTCAGGCTTTGCTTCATACGTTGGGTAGTTCTCAGCTTGAGCAGGGGTAGTCTTTGAGAGGTACTACTTCTGGGGCATCAGGTCGGGGTGGCCATAAGGGTTCATCTAGTTCTTCTCAATAGGGTAGGCCATCAGGGTCCTGCTATTGTTGCGGTGTTAGCGGTTACTACGCTAGGGATTGCCCCAGTGGAGTTCAGCTTGCTATGATTATGGTGTCGTTGGCTATTTTGCTAGAGATTTCCCCCAGAGGGATACAGTTTAGCCCACAGCTCAGCCCATGCGAGCAGTTCAGCCACCGGTTAGAGGGGGTGGTCAGGCTAGAGGTGGTGCCCCATATGGCAGAGCAGGTGGTAGGAATGGCGGTCGGGCAGGTGGAGGTCGTCGTCAGTTCTATGCGGTCCCTGGGAGACCGGAGGCAGAGGCCTCGGATGATGTGATTACAGGTATAATTTCTGGGTGCCATCAGTCTGCTATGGATTTATTTGATCCTTGATCCACTTGTTCATATGTATCTACCTACTGTCTGCCTTGTTTGGGGTTGGCTAGTGAGCCATTATCTATTCCTATTTCTATTTCGGCCCCAGTAGGAGATTCTTTAGTAGTGGATCGGATTGTGAGATCCTATGTTATATCTATTGGTGATTTGGAGACTTGGGGTGATTTGATGATACTCGATATGTTAGATTTTGATGTAATACTGGGCATGGACTGGTTATCCCCTCACCGTGCAGTTTTGGATTGTTATGCCAAGATCGTTACCATAGCCGTGCCCGGCGTATCCCCGGTTGTGTGGAAGGGTTCTGTTAGCCATGCACCATCTGGGATCACCTCTTGTCTTCGAGCTAGGAAGTTGATTTCTCATGGGTGTTTAGCTTATCTAGCATATGTCCGAACCTTGGTGGTCTACGCATGCTCGCGTGTGCAGTGTCCATCCCAGTGCATGTATAAGGGGCGTCAAGCCTTACCTCCCCTTGACTTTTACGTGTGCGAGTGCTAGGCTGCGTGCGCGATGACCTCCCCGCGTGCACGAAGGCATGTGCCTACAACTAAATATTTGTTAAACTTTGGTTTATTCTCCTTATTTCCAAATTCTTCCATTGACTTTGAGCTTCAAGAGCTAGTTAAAAGCTTCCATTTAATCCCTTATTATTCTGGTAAGTTCACCATAATCCTCCATTTCTTTCTTGTCATGTAATTCACGCTTATCTTGCTTTTATTCCGTCAAAAATCCTTGTTTAAATCTCTTGATCAAGTGAGCTTTTAGGGCTGTTTTGGGACCTGAAATGAGTCCCTTTTGTTCACCTTGAGTGGCTTGATCACGGTAAGTGTAAGTCAAGATCAATCTGTAATCCTTCATTCGTGACACTCCTACTCCCGCTCTTTTCTTTTAATGATTCTGGTTTATGTTGTTATAAGCATTAGAGGAGAAGGCCTTGTAGTAGCCTAACTGGGAGGTAGCAGATTCCTTTTCCTTGTTGGTGTACTTGTTCCACCTTGACTTCCAGGTGTGGGAGAATTATGAGATAAGGATTATTCGTGTGAAATAGTTAGATGAGGAATTTTAGTATATCCCTCCGTAGAAGTTCTTGAATTTGCGATACCACACAAGGAATCACAAACACTTGGAGCTCTAAGCTATTCTCAACACCAATTAAAACAAATGACATTTTAACAAGCTAATCCAAATTTCAAGCAATTCATTTGTGAACAAAGAGCCAAATAATGAATTTAAGGATCATGTCCAGAGAATGCTTGAATTCTTTTCCCCTCTTTCTGAATTTTTCAAATAATTTGCCAAGAATTGTTTTTGATGGTTCTTCTCAAGATAAGTGTGACACGGACTCGACACAAATACTAAAACAAGCATTTTCTCTTAAGAAAGTTGTCTTTTAATCTATCATAGGGACATGCCACCCGATTTGACAACAAAAACAAAGAAAACAAAAAATTTCTCCTTGGGAAAAATTATGGTATAAAGAAAACCCTCGGAGTTTATTATAACTACTATTAATAAAGGCAAACTCGAACTACGCGCTCATGAATCATTTGAAGAACAAGATCTGGGGAAGGCACTAACTACAGATTTGAAAAATGCACAAGTAGTAGGACAATTTACGTGTAAAATTGACCCGACAATGGCCTACACTCATATGCAAGCATTAAGGATCAATCCCAGCAAGGGCACAACAATAAAGCATAAAAAAACAAGCTCGTCAAGGGGAAAATAACATCATCCAAAATATGCCCAATAAGGGACAAATAAAAATACAAACCAAACCCGACAAGGGAACCAAATGTATCAAAGTAGTAATCAAAACAATCCATCAAAATAAGTTACACCTACCCCCAACTAAACATATGCATTATCCCCAATGCAAAATAAGATAAGATGATAGGGAAAGGTGCAAGGACTCCCTATGATCACTAGTCATCGAAATGGCCATCTTTCAAGGTCTAGTCATCTAGGCAGCTACACTGGGGAACTGAACTCGAGCCGAGATGGTCTCATTATGCTGAGGCTCCTGGGAGCTAGGACCCGCTCTACCTCTTCGGGAATGCACTGTCCCTCAAGAGTCCCAAAAAACCTTCTGTATCAGCAGGGACACAGCACGGTCCTTATCTGTATCATCATTATCCTTGGCTCCTACACCACCAAATAGCAGATTGATAGGGCCCTTCACCCCACGAGGTGTCATTGTGGCCACATCCAAAAAGCTCAAGTCTGGAGTAGAATGAGTGGAATTTGCCTTCAACTTATCCACATTCGTCCTTATTGTAGTAACTGACCCCTCTAAAGTTTCAACTTGGACACATAACTTACTGATACTCGTAAAAACAGGTTTCATGGCCTCTTTAATAGATATCTGGATGAAGGAAGAAAGGTCTTTATCTAGCTTGGCCCGTTAATAATTGTTGTCACGTGTCATATCTGCAAGCTTTTATAGACCACCGTGTAAAAAAGGTTGAGAGGATGGCAGAGGCCTAGTAGGAAACGACTCTGATGGAGCATTTCCTGACATCATTAGAGTAGGAATATCAGGCCTAGACTGGGTAGATAAGGCATCATGAGTATCAGCTGCTGCATCCAAAGTCTCAACTCCAGCAAGGGAACCTTCAGATACGTCTAAACCTCTAGAAAACTTCCTCTTCTTCACCTTAGGAGCCTCCTCATCCCGCTTTCATTCTATATCAATTCCACCACCAGCAAAACTTGACTACTCAAGAGGTTGAAAATACAACACCCCAGCTTTAGCATAAAGATTACTAATGAGAACAGTAAAAGGCATGGAAGTGGCATTTTGGCGGGCTCTTTTTTTGAATTGAACCGCTATAATCTTTCTAAAATCGATGTGGATCTCTGTGAATCCATATCCAATTCTAATATTCTTTCTCAAGCAAGATCAAAATTAGAGAACTCAATCAATATTTACAACCATTAATTTTATAATTAAAACTTGAAGGATTTAATGGATCCACACTTAATAACCATTTTAAAGCACAAATAATCAATACCCAATCATAATTTATACACCCATCATGCACACACTCCTAGATATGAATTTAGCTACTCATAATATTGAGAAAAGAATTATACCATGTGGGTCAACTGCAATTCCTTCTATAATAAGAAATCAACTTTAAATCTAAGATTTTTATGCTCAACAATGGAGTTTTCAATTTGGGAAAGATGAAGTCACTAAGTGTACTTTTTCTCTTCCTCAAGAGTACTACAGTTGAAAAATTAGAACCTGAAAATTGCTCAACGAATGTTCTCTACATGAAACCACAAAAATGTCTTTGAAAACCCCCAAACACGCTTGGCATATTATGGAAAAAAATGTCCTCCAGGTTGATATGCCCAAATTACACCTCCTTTTAGAAGCATAAAGCGATCGCTGATCAAATATAGAACCCAACAAAGGTTGGGGTCGATCCCACAGGGAATATGGAAGGATTAGGGTCAATTATGTTTACTCGCACTCTTAGTCGTTTATTTCCCTACAAGGGAGGTATATAGTAACAAGTAGTAATCGTAATTAAAATGCGAATAAGTAACAAAGTAACAGTTTCAAGTGTTGTAATCAATGAGAGAAGTGACTAAGGGAGTGTTTCCCATGAGATCATAACTTAGTAAGGTGTTCTACTTAGTAAAATAGCTTGGTGCTTATCATGCAAGATCGATAAGTTAAGTTCACCTAATTATTGGTCCCCTAGATAGATAAATTTCACCACGCGCCTTGATCTGGTCACGGGTGTATGCTTTACTAACCCGTACCCTTGATCCCAGATTGGCTATTCCTTGACAAGGTCAAGCTATTATATGAGGGTTGGTAGCCTCAAATCTTCGTTGTAGACAACTCTTTTCCCATTCGTTACCTCCTTGGTCCGGTAAGTAAGAATACGATGAGTTATAATATTTGCAATCGTTAAAAAGCAATCAAAGCAAATGGAAGAATAATGAATGCATAAACACCGCCCTAGAATTACCAATACTTTGCCTACTTCGTTAATCCTTCATGGTTCCCACAACCCTAGTTATGGATTTAGCTACTCATGGTTGTAAGAAGATTACTAGCTTTAGATGAAGAGATCATGATTATAACTTACAAGAACAAGTAAAGAAAACCAGAAATCTTGAAACCTCAAGAACACTTCAATAAATCAAGAACAATCTTTGAATTCTCAAAACTATGTTATGATGTCTCACAAAACATAAAATAATGCTTAACAATATCGAACAACTCAGTAACCAACAAAATAAAACCTAAGGAGAGGTATTTATAGACAAAACAGACCAAATCCTAACTGATCTAGGAAAGCTGGATGCAACACTTCCAACGGGCAACCCCATGGGCTGTCGTGGGAGCGACGGGCATCGTAGGTGCCCGTCGGACTTCCTTGACATTGTGTCTCCAAGATTATGCCTTGTTTTAATGGGCAAATATGATAGGGAATCATGGTTTCCACGCCTGTCGTGGCCAGCTCATAAGGTAACAACTTGTTTCTCCAATCGCTTCTGGCATATTTTGACGGGCTCTGGGACATCCCATCGTGTCTCTCACGAGTGTCGTGGCAGCTCGTCAGGCTTGACTTGGCTTCTTAGTTGCACTAGTCTATTCCCATGGGCAAGTGTGATGGTCCGTGGCTGGAATGATACCCGTCATGGAAGGATGTGGGAGAGGATTTTTCCTTTTAAGTTCTTCTGCTCCATTCAGACGCCTTCTCCCATGGGCCGTGGTAGATCCCACCCCCGTGGGGTATCTCTTTTCACCCAGAAACTATAACTTTTTGATCTTTTTAATACTTTTCCCTATACATGTAATAAACGACATCAAATCCAACGAAACCTACTTAAGAACTCCCAAAATCTTTAGTTTTAAGCATCGAAAGTGCAGTGAAATCTTGGCACATCAACATCCTTAACTTAGAATATTTGCTTGTCCTCAAGCAATAAACGAAAACAAAAAGTAAAATGACGCTTAAGTAAAAGAAAACTAAAAACTATAGCAGCAACATGATTCAAACATCTTTTCAATCCACAGAATTAGTACCCACTTTATAACAGTTCAAAAACTAGTGTATATATTCAAGTTATCAAAAACAACACAAGACGGATCCATGGATGACAACATGATATTCATGAGCAAGATAGCATACACAACATACATTCATACCAATCAATTATCAATCATAGTCTACTCTAGTGCCCTCATAACAAAGAAGTCCCGATCACACAAAATTGCATCTAAAAAATAGGAACTGGGAATGCGCTCAGTCTCGCAAAGAAATTCAAGTTGTACATACACAATACCATAGGCTTGTCCTTATTTTCTATGCCTTGGATTTCAAACAGTTCAGTTAGGATCACTATAGGGCTTTGTTAGGCTTGTAATGTAGGCTTGGGGACGGGAATGGTATATTTGGGTAATAATGACTACGCCCTCCTTGACACTACAATTACTTCTTATTTTCCACTTTTCAGACCACAATATTTTCCTCTCTTATTCTCCTTTCTTGTTACCTTTTCACTTTAATCAAGCTTCGGGTGTGGCTTTTATTGCATTTTTGCACTTTTTTTTCATCTTTTCATTTTTTCTTTTCTTTTTCTTTTTCTTTTTCTTTCTTTTCTTTTGGTAGCACACAAACCACACTTGTTATCTTTCTTTTCAACACTAACCTGATTTTTTCATACTCAATCTTCATACTTACCCTTACAGTATCCACCCTTAACTTAGGCGTTTAGCCTGAGTTGAGTTGCACAATGTCCAATGAGGGACCAGGGAAAAAACAAAGGTTTATAGGGAGCAGGGAAGGTGAACATGCTAACAACAAAAAGGGTTAACTTAGGCTCAAATTCAGGGATCAAAGGAAATCAATTTCATTTGGTAGGTCATTTGGCTTAAGTGGACTTATTCAAAAATGGCCTATGATCATTTCCTAAGCAAACAATTCTACAACCACAGCAAGACTAACCAGGCAAGTTCTAGATTGATACAACACAACAAGAACAAATACTAAGCAGCTCACTCACACATGGCATAGAGTTTCGATTAATGATTAGCTAACGATCAATTCATGCTTTAGCTTAAGCTACTTATCACAATTATATACATGATGTCATTTACAGATCCATCAAGGTCCCTAACAACTTATTGCACAAAAATTTAGAGGGGTCTCCATTTGTCATAAAATTTCTCAAAATAAGACCATGGTTGCATTTAGTTCCTACTTTACTGCTACAAACACACATCCTATTCTACACATGCCAGTTCAAGAGAAATTTAAAAGTCCTTAGGGAAAGAACACAGGCAAGAAAACCCTAAGGATGCGAGCACCTTGTAGATACCCTCATGGGTTGCCTCCCATGCAACGCTTGATTTAACGTCGCAGCATGACGCGAGTGTTTTGGCTACTCAAACTTAACCAAAACACTCTACAAAAAACTAGATAACCACAGCTGCCCCCACTCCATTTAAAAAGTTGTGCATTATACCTAATGCATTAATAATAATTGAACAAGGGATATAAGGCATACCTTTTGCACCTAAGCACGGTCATCAGGTGTAGTAGTCGGGGCCACTGGATCAGTGCCAATAATCTTATCATCAACTGAGGCTGCCTCTGCAGTCCTTTCAATAGTAGCAACTTCCCGGGCAGTATCCTCAACACTAACTCCCATAATGGGACCTAAAGATGGTTCTTCAGTAGCACCGACAACACCACTAGCCGAGCCACCAGTACCAACAACACCAACCTCAATTTGGTGTCTGGCTAGGGACTCTTTGCACACTTTTGCTTCTTCTTTTTTTGCTTTCTTCGCAGTTCTATCATCTTTGCACTTTAGACACTTTGGACTCAATGGGGCATCATCCGCACGGACATGCTTATCCTTTCTCTTTCTCTTTTTCTGAGGTTTCGAAGGACTAGGAGGTAATTCAACATATTTTTTCCTTAGCAGGTTCCTTCAGTTGGAGCTCAGGCTTAGCATAGTCCCATAAATTAATGATAGACTCCAATAGAGCTTAAGGAATGACTACTGGAGCACCAGTATGTGAGCTCGGACGACCCTGTAATGCATCCACATCTACCCGCAGCGCTGTAATCTGCTCCTTCCTCTTTGTAAGCTCAACTGCACCCATTTCATCCAACCTTTCATTGATCCTCTCTTCCAATGTGTCAATCTGGCTATGCACATCAACAAATGGTGCAATGGCTTTCTCTATGGAGGCATCAACAATAGCCTGGAACTGGTGAGCAAACCTCTTCATCTACTCCTTTAGGTGGATAGTGTCCTGGACCATGTTGGCAAAGTTTACCAGATGGAAGGCGTAAACAGAGGTTGGATCCTCTTTTAGAGGAGCAACAGAAGTGGAAGGGATTGGCAGAGTTTCAGGAATAGAGATGTCAACCCTATGAGGAGTTAACACTTGGGTACTGCAGGGGCGTCTTGAAGTTATAACAGCTTCCTCCCTTACCGATGTAGTCTCTTCATTCAAACTACCATTCGGGGTTGGTGTGTCCATCATGTAAGGTAACATGTCCGGAGGGGGTGCAAAATCATCATGGATGGCAACAGGTTCAGTCGCTTCTGAAGTATCACCCAAGTCTAGTGTTTTACTATCATCTTTGGACCGCTGGGGGTGATGGGTCCGGATGGCAAGATCTACATGATCAATACCCGAATACTTTGGGATACCAGCCTCATCACATAGTGCAGTCAGTAGGCAGGGAAAAGGGTAGGATGAACTAATTTTTGTGACTCTGTCCTGGATCTCCTCTGCTATGATTTTCCCAATATTTAGCTTGTATTTGGATAACAAGATAGCAAGAAAGATAGACATCTCAAGTGTCAGCTAGTTATCACAACCCATCGACATAAGTCGGAATCAAACAATTGCCCACCAGATTCTTTCCTCAAATGTCAAAGAAGACTTGATAATTTATGGCTTGTCCTGAGTAAGCCACTATGGAGTGCCAGTCTTTGTAAGAACCTTGTCTAAACACTTTGTCTTGTTAAGCTCAGTCCTACACCGATAGTCGTTATCTGAAGTGTTGGAGGGTGAAACATACTCAGGCCCATACAAGAATCGGTTAATAGTCTCGGCCGAGATATTCACCGGAATCCTCTCACAGGAATGCTCTCAAGGGTGGGAAAGTCTGATAGTTTCTAGCCCTTTATTCATCGGCTCTCCTGAATAGCCTGATAGTTGGCATAAAACTCTCGTACGATCATTGGCTGATAATCAGGAAGTGGTTTGCTAGTCCAGCCCAAGTTGTAATGGTGGAAGTACTCCTCAAGCATCGGAAAGTCTTTCAGCTTGAAGGAGTCTATCCTCCATTCCTCTGCAATCGAGCATTTCATGTTCCCTTTAGCCATCATCTCGATCCTATAGTCAAATATCTTTTGCGACCCCTTCACATTCCACCTAGAGTTTTCTCATAGCTGGACATCCTTCGATGTGAAGACCAGTGATATTCTAGGAGCTTTGAGAGTAGGCGGTGTCTTCTCCCTTTCTGGTGTCTTTCCTTTTCAGGAGTGGTGCTTTCCGTGTCAGACTAAGCATCTTCCTTCGTCCCAGAACCTAATTTTGAACCATCTCCCGAGCTGGTCTCAGTTTCCATGCCACTAGAAACCTGGATAGAAGACTCTTGTTCTCATTTTTCTGGTGTGGGAGAGGTATCGCTTTCTTTCATCTGCGTTGGCTGATCCAGAAGATGAATCTTCCCCCTCTTCAGACTGGGAGGAAGTATGCCCCAATGCTTGATCTTGCTTAGGTGTATGACCTCACTCTTCTTCATACTGGGATGAAAATAATACCACCAGCTTTTTCTTTGTCATCTTGACGAAGGGGATATTTTTTGAGTCACTCTTCTTGCCCTCCGAATCAGATTGATCTTTTAGGCGTGTAGTGACGGCCTTGTCTTTTACTTTCTAGGGTCCCCTCGTTGTACTAGAGTAGGTGGTTCCATATAGTACCTACAGATAACAAACATTAGCAAACCAAACTCAAAACCTAAAGCGGGAAAATTTTCACACTTGGAAAATTTTAAGAAATTTTTAGCCTCCCACGGGCGTGGGAGGTCCAACTTCCCGTGGCATAGGACGTCAAGATTAGCCAGTGAAGCAATGCAGGAATTTTGTCCTCTCACGACCACTTTCCACGGGCATGGGAGAGGGCGTCGAAAATAGATAGTAATGTTTTTAAGGATATGTTGTCCTCTCATGGGCTCTTGCCATAAGAATGGGAGGTCCAACGTCCCATCGTATCGGGAGTCAGATTTGGACAGAAGCCTCTCAGGCACTGATCCATCTCCAACACCATGGTCCGATGCTCATCGTGCCTCTGACGTCCTGTCAGGCTGGCCCGTAGGATCATGATTTGCACAAAGTTCTCTCTCGCTTTTTTGTTTACTTGCATGATTTTCACCTCACCCAAACAAACAATACACAAAATTTATAAACACAACATCAGCGCATTATTCGTACCAACAATAAAACCCTAATTCCCAAAAAAATTTCAATGTATAACACATTTACATATGCATAGTTCAAGTTTAGGGTTTGTCATTACGATTACAATAAACAACATGCTTTGTTTCTCAATTTCAAACCCATAGATGCTTACACACACCAAGAAGCAATTAAAACCATGAGAACTTACTCTTGGTATTTCCAAAGTTTGAAAAAACATGAGTCTTGGGTGCTTGAGTGAACTTGCTTAGTGTGCTTGTGATTGTTACTAGTATATGGGAGTTTTAGGGAGTGATTATGGGGAGATGAATCATGGGGAGTGAATTTGGGGGAGATGATCGTGGATTTGAGGGAGAGAATAAAGAGAAGGAGGGAGTTGAGGGACTTTTACCTGAATTTAATTGAGGTCAAACGTATAACAGACACGGGGAAAGGGGAAAGGGATTCTGGGTCGGGTCGAGTCTTAAATTAAAAGAACTTTAAACAATGTTGACCCTGTTAACCAACCTAGATGAGGGGCTGTGCGATGCCCATGGGGCACGCAACGTCCCATTATAATAATCTTACCTGGGCGTCGGGGGCTCCATTCCCACGCCCATCGGGGTCACGACGTTCCATCATGCCGGGACATGGGAATGGGCCAATAGCTATTCCTGACTTTCTCTGGCTTTACGCCCTTTTACCATGCCCATCGGAGCCATGATGGCCCATCGTGTTGGGCGCGGGAATGGGACAGAATCCAAGTTTGCTTATTTTTCCAATGGCACGCCCTATTCCCACGGGCGTGAGACCTACGATGGCTTATCGCGATGCCCATGGGAATCCTTTTTTCTGCAATTCTTACTTATTCAATCTCACCAAATCCTGCACATTTCAACGAACATTAGTTCATGGGTTGCCTCCCATGAAGTGCCTGATTTAACATTGCGACACAATGCAGGTTACTTGACAACTCAGACTTCATCAAGTTTCCTCATGGGTTGCCTCCCATGCAGCGCCTGATTTAACATCGCGGCACGATGCAGGTTACTTGATTACTCAGACTTCATCAAGCTCCTTGGTTATCATGTATTAACCAAGGGTCCACACTTCCACAACTTTCATCTCCTCTACGGTTCCCAAATACGCCTTTATCCGCTGACCATTTGCTTTGAACCTCTTGCCATCGTCCTTTTCAAGTTTGACGGCCCCATGTTGAAACACATGTACAACCTTCAATGGTTCAATCCACTTGGACTTCAACTTGCCAGGAAATAAGTGAAATCTGAAATTGAAAAGCAGGACCAAATCACCCGGCTGGAAATCTCTCTTCTCAATCTTCTGGTCATGATACAACTTTATTTTCTCTTTATACAAGGCCAAAATCTCATATGCGTTGAGGCAGAACTCATCTAACTCATTCAACTGCCCAAGCTGCTAAAACGGTATTGCAAACCAGTCTAAATTCAACTTCTTCAATGCCCACATGGCTTTATGCTCTAGCTTAACAGGTAGATGGCATGCTTTCCCAAACATAAGCTGATATGGTGACATATCTATTGGTGTCTTGTACGCAGTCCAGTACGCCCATAAAGCGTCATCTAGTTTCCTAAACCAATTCGTTCTATTTGTATTGACAGTCTTTGATAGGATTGACTTTATCTCGCGGTTGCATACCTCAACTTGCCCACCAGTCTAAGGATGATAGAGGTTGCAACCTTGTGTTTCATTCCATATTTCTCAAGCAAAGCACGAAACAACTTATTGTAAAAGTGAGAGCCTCCATCACTAATAATCGCCCGAGGTGTACCAAATTTGGAAAATATGTTCTTTTTCAAGAATGTTGTGACACACTTGCCTTCATTAGTGGGAAGTGCAACTGCCTCCACCCACATAGATACGTAGTCAACAACTACCAACATGTACCGATTCCCATTCGACATCACAAACGGACCCATGAAATCAATACCATATACATAAAATACTTCGATCACAAGGATGAGAGTAAGAGGAAGCTCATGCCTCCTTGATATACCTCATTTCTTCTGACATCGACTGCAAGCTCTAGCAAACTCATGGGCGTCCTTGTGGATGGTCGGCCAGTAGTAACCGCATTGTAAGATCTTGTGAGCAGTTTGGATACCACTATGATGTCCCCCTAATGGGGATGAATGACAGGCCTCTAATATCTCCATCATCTCAGCTTCAGGCACACATCTACGGATCATGGTATCAGCACACACACAAAACAAAAATTGGTCCTCCCAGAAGAATTTCATAACATCAGACATGAACTCTCTTCACTGGTGAACAGATATATCAGGAGGTACCACATCACTTGCCAAATAGTTGGCAATGTCAGCAAACTATGACATCAGATCTTGGGAGGCAGCCAACACTTGCTCATCCGAAAACCAATCATAAATATCTTGCTCATCATTCAGCTTCAGTATCGCCTCTTTTTCTAATCTGGACAAGTGATCTGCTACCTGATTTTCTATGCCTTTTTGGTCCTTGACCTCAAAGTCAAACTCTTGTAGCAGCAACACCCACCTAATCAATCTATGCTTAGCATCCTTCTTTACCATGAGGTACCTAAGAGATGCATGGTCAGTGTGCACAACCACCTTAGCGCCAAGAAAATATGATCTGAACTTTTTGAATGCAAATACCAAAGCAAACAACTCTTGTTCTGTCACTGTATAGTTCTTCTGAGCAGGATTAAGTTCTTTGCTAGCATAGTAGATGGGATGAAGAATCTTTTTATGTCTTTGGACTAGGACTTCTCCTAGTGCCAATCCACTAGCATCGCACATAACTTCAAAAGGCTGAGACCAATCAGGAGAAATAATAATAGGAGCAGAGATAAACTTTTCCTTCAGGCACTCGAATGCCTTTAGACATGCCTCATCAAAAACAAACTTCACCACTTTCTCCAATAACTTGCAAAAGGGATGTGAAATCTTAGAGAAGTCTTTGATAAACCTGCGATAGAAACTGGCATGCCCCAAAAGGCTTTGAATACCCTTCACAAAAATTGGTAGAGGCAATTTTTCAATCACCTCTATCTTTGCTTTGTTGACGTCAATACCTTTCTTGGAGATCCGATAGACAAGCACTATACCCTCTTTTACCATGAAGTAACACTTCTCCCAGTTCAGTACTAAGTTGCATTATCACACCTCTTTAGCACACAACTGAGATGAGCCCAACAATCATCAAAGGTGTATCCAAATACAAAAAATTCATCCATAAATACCTTAATAGTGTCCTCCACCATGTCTGAGAAAATAGACATCATGCAATGCTGAAATGTCACTGGTGCATTGCATAAACCAAAAGGCATCCTCTTTAACGCAAATGTCCCATATGGACAGGTGAAAGTGGTCTTCTTTTAGTCTTCAGGATCAATCGAGATCTGATTGTATCCTGAATAACCATCAAAAAAACAATACCATCCTCTACCAGCAACATGGTCTAACGTCTAGTCCATGAACAACATCAGAAAATGATCCTTCTAAGTCAAAGCATTCAACATCCTGTAATCCATGCATATGCTCCAGCCTGTGACTAGCCTCATCAGAATCAACTCATTCTTTGTATTTGGGACTATAGTAATCCCACCCTTCTTAGGTACACACTGAACATGGCTCACCTACTTGCTGTCAGCAATAGGGTAAACTAGCCTTGCATCCAGCCACTTAATGATCTCCTTCTTGACACTACTAGAAAATGGGCCTACGAGAACATATATGCTAGTAACCATTTTAAACCATTGCTAAAAATAGTCTATTGCAATAATTATGACTGTCGCCAAAAGTTTTAGCAGTTATTGCCACGACTTAATCATATGACCATTGTCATTGGAATATAATAGTTGCAATAGGCCTATCTATAGCAACGGTTTAATGAACTGTTGCGGTAAATCTATCTATTGTAACAGTTGTTTAAAAAAAAATATTTTTTGAAATGGTTATTAATCTAAAACTTTTGGCGACGGTCATAACCATTGTAATAGAATATATTTAGCAACGGTTTGGAAATGGTTACTAGCATATCTGTTCCCGTAGGACCATTTTCTAGTAGTGTCCATATTTTTCCTCCATTATTTTTGTCACCCACCAATGATAATATTTTTCTTTTATTTTTGTACGATATTATTATTAATTATTTATATTTTAGTACGTATATGGTATTTATCAAATTGCAATCCAATTCAATTTCAACCTTATTTATTTAAATTCTAGTCCACATCACACTCAATTCACACTACAAGAAGATGATCAAATTATGACAAAATATTTGAGACGGAGCAATTCTATCACAAATTGTGATAGAATTTTGACGAAATTGTGATGGATCAACCTTATATAAATAAGAAAATTTTAAAAATATTCTTTTTCCTATAAATTTTTTGAGAGTAATGGATTTGTGACAGATTTTAAATATAATTTTTGTGACAGACATATTTTCGTCACAAAATTAAGGCTAACGGGAAAAATGATACCTCTTTGTCACAAATCCGTCACTAAAATTGTGATAGATTGAACATTCCGTCACAGTATAATAAAAAATAACTAACTAATAAAAATTTATAATTTTGTGACAGATTTATTTCTGCGACAACGATAAAATTAGATAATTTTTTAGTTTTGCCCCCAGAATTTTTGATATTTTTTAATTTTCCCATCCAAAACCCATTACATTTCACAAAACCACGGGTGGATCCACTTATGTGAAAACCCTTCTTCTTTAGAGAGAAACCCACCGTCTTCGCCATGAAAACCCTTCTTCATTAGAGAGAGACCCATCTGCTTCTGTCTCAGTCAATCAAAAATAGAAGATGGTGATTTATAGTATGAAGAACACTACCTGAACTAGACTCTTAAGATTCAATGAGCTCTCTGTTGTGAGCTTTGAAGAAATCAAAAAGTAAGTGCATCCTTTTCTCTGTCACTAGAGCTTTCTGTGCCCTCCCCTTCCTCCTAGATTTGCGGTTTGTTTCTTATTTGTAATTTTAGGTTTGGAACTGATACACTCTTTTTAGGTTTGGATTTGATTGAAAATTTTGACAAAGCTATTGCCCATAATGTCATGTTTACAGGAAAAATGTTTGCTTGTTCCTGTTGTGCTTAGGATCTATTTGATGATTATGATAAAAATAAACCATAATCTCAGACCTAATGTGTTGACATCTTCACTCAGAGGTTTAGTTTCTCTATTTTCTTCATCTATAGTGAATAACCTTTAAGTCTTAATATTGGGTCCTCCAATCTCAAATTTGTCTATGTTCTTCCTTAATAAATGTTTTGAAGTTAATAATTATTTAGTCTTATTATTAGGCCTTTCAATCTAAGTTCAAGAAACATTGATATAGGCTAAACAACTTTAGCATGAAACAATCTTAGAATTTATTTCGTGGGTCTTCATCAAACTATAAAATTGGTTGTTATGTTTATTTTACTAAAGGAACTTCTGAAGTTCATTATCGATTTATGGTTGCAATGGTTACATCCTCAAAATCACTCTTTGTTATTAAAAGGGGAGGGTTCGTAGTATAAGCTTGGTCCCAAAGATCCTCTGTCATTTTTAAAAATTGTCTATCATGGTTCAAAATTCAAGTGTATTCATGCTCAAACAAATCTCTTGCATTCTCACATCCTTGTATTTGCTTCGCTATGCTACAAGATTTGAGCAAACCGATAGTCAGATGTGAGTTCAAAGGAAAGGAAAATGAAATATATAGCAGAGCACGAGAGGAAAGTTCAAGGTCTGCAAACAGAAATAACTTCTTAGTCTGCTCAATTGAACTTGTTGCAGGTATATATCATAGCTTTCACTGCTATGTGGTTCCCTTTTCTCTTCTATTTGTATTGCATTCTTTTAGTTTTTAAGTAACACATTTTATTACCATCTTAGAAAAAGAATTTTTAAGAACAAAGTTGAGTGTGATTGAAGAGATGGAGATAAGTAAGTCTTAATTGCTTTGTCTTGTATATTCAACATCAACATATGAATGTACATACATAATATGTATTCAACTTATTCTATTTCTCTAATGTCTAATACATAAATATAAAAGCTGGATTTTGAGATATCTTCATTTGTTTTTGCATATGGAACAGAGAGATACAAATGGTATGACTGCTGAAAACAGTGATTTTAAATTGCGCTTGCAAACAATTGAACACCAGGTGCTCTTTAAAGACGGAAAGAAACTAAACATGCGGCTCCCATTAATTCTTCACTTTCTTCTCTATGGAGTTTTGTTTGTTCACAATGTCAAATATTATTTTTCTGCTTACTCGATCGTTTGTCAATGAACTTACTTTCTTGAGAGTAGAAAACTGAACCACTAGTACCAGATTATGGTACTTCTTGCTGTTAATTCCTAGGGTGAAATATATGGTAATCTCATGGATAGTTGAAATGTTTGTCCTTTTAATTCCTTTTTTTTGTTTGTGATAAGATAAAGATTTTATTAAATGATACCAAGATAGTACAGGAAAAGAACCAAAAAAAAAATATATGAGGCTGGGCATTATGAGGTTGCGCTTGTTTTTTTTGTCAAGGTGTGTGATGTTTTGATTCTTTTTATTTTCTAAGCTTAGCTATATGGCACTATTCTCTGGATCTGTCCTAATCATATTCTTTTGTTGGTGGCCTGTAGGGCAAGGAATCATGGGATATGAATACTCCGGAGAAAATTAAGGCTGCTGGCAAAAAGAAAGAAGAAGGGAATGCACTTTTCAAGGTTGGTAAATACGCACGGGCATCTATGAGATACGAAAAGGTAGATGTTTAGATTTTACAATGTTGTTTAGAACTATATTAGTGATTCTTTTATCTGTCAACAGCGAGAAGCTATTGTAATGTGCCAGGATTGCCTAACTACACAGTTTAAAAAATGCAAACTGCTAAATTCATCGAGTGTGATGTTAACTTTAGTGAGGAGGAAAAGAAATAGTCTAAACAGTTGAAGATCACCTGCAACTTAAATATTGCAGCTTGCAAGTTAAAATTGAAAGATTACAAGCAGGCCGAGAAACTTTGTACCAAAGTTTAGAAATCGAAGCCTAGAAATCCACGCCCTTCAAGAGATACTCAGCCTTTTAGTACCATTCACTTGTTTACTTTTTCTCAATGATTGTTTGTGTGAGCTGTAGGTGTTGGAATTGGATAGTACAAATGTCAAAGCTCTTTACCGCAGAGCTCAAGAATATATGAACATGGCTGATGTTGATCTGGCTGGGTTTGACATTAAGAAAGCTCTTGAGATTGATCCTGACAACATGTATAGTCCATTATATATTATACCCAAGATGTCATACTTATCAGTCATGATGTTGAAGCTTGTTTTCTTATGTGATATCTAGGGATGTGAAATATATATATGCACCATTTACTTTGTTTAAGTGCTTGCAATGCTTCATATTACCAATATGCACTAGTATTGGTCTGTTTTAGGTATCTTTTACTTTTCTTTTGCAGCTTCTCATTGTGCATAGTTTTTGGCAATTTCATGTTTTTTCACTCTCAAGCCTTACCTGAAATTACTCTGCCAGTAAGTCATGTTTTAAGCTATCATTTAATTTAAAACTTATGATTCTGTTATACTCTGATTCTATTAGTTGTGCTAAACAAATCATATATGTTTTTAAGTCACAAGTTGTAATCTTTTATGCGTTAATTCTAGTGCTGGTGATAAACAATCGTAAGTTTCAATTATCTTTGCTTTGCCCATCACACCCCTTTAAATATTTGAAGATCATGAGGTTTTCACTATGAGGAAGGGTATTGATATTATTTATCCTCTTATAGGTGTCAAAAATGAAAAAAGGAAGAAGAAAAGCAATGGAGACCTTGACTTTACTTAAGAAGACTTTTGGATTATTGATAGATGTTCTAATATTCTTTTGCTATCGATCATTTTGAACTTTATCGTAACTCTTGAAATCATGTAAAATTTAACAAATCATTTGGGTTTGAGTACATTTTGCTTTTAGAGGTATATTTTTATAGCTTGTTGGATGTTTTGAATTATGAATGAAAAAATTCATTTTGTGATTTTTATAATTTGTACTGTAATATACTTTATTATATATGTAAATGCTAATTTACGTCCATTATAATAGGACGGCATGAGAATTATTGCAATAGGTCATTGGAATTATTGCAATATGTCATACAAATGGTACTGTTACAATAGAGTCATAACCATTACAATAAAGGTCTATTGCAACGGTTACAAATCATTGCCATAGACATATATATTCGTCACACCAGAAGAAAGAATAATTGTTTCTATAGTTATATTTATGGCAATAGTTTTTACCCATTGCAATAACTATTGCAATAGATCTATGGTAACATGAGCTGGTGCGGCGGGTCTACTAACCATTACCATAGTGCTATGGAAACCGTTTTAGGGCCTACTGCAGCGAATTTAATTATGTTGCTATAGCCATTATTTCTAGTAGTGTGACAACCTCTTGCATAGGATGATTCAACCTACGCTGGTGCTCAATACTTGGAATACAATCTAGTGCGAGCTGAATTTTATTTGTACAGATTCCAGGCAGAATCCTAATGATGTCAGCAATGGACCAACCAATGACCCTCTTGAACTTTCTCAGAATAGAAACCAGAGCTTCAACCTGCCCTTCACCTAAGTCTGCAGCAATAATAACTGGCAAGGTGCCATTAGCTCCTAAGAACACATATCGGAGGTGAGACAGAAGTGCTTTGAGCTCCAAGATTGGAGGCTCCTTAATAGATGTTCTAGTAGGTGGCATCCATCGATTTTTTAGATCCAAATCAAGATTCTTCGGAGTGTAACTATAATACCCCATACCTACAAGTGCTTCTACCATATCATCATACTCATCAATATCGTCTCCATCAAAATTCATGATAACAACTGCAAGTGCTTCAACACCAAGTCTCTCTTCAACAGGCACTATTAGATGATCCTCATCAACCATATCTATAACTGATACTATGCCCATGTCATCATGGTGTTTCATAGACTGGAAGACATTAAATGTTACTACCTCATCATTAAGCCTAAATTTTATCTGACCAGTCTCCAAGTCAACCAAAGTTCATCCGGTGGCAAGAAATGGGCATCTTAAGATGATGGGAACCTCAAAGTCAACCTCACAGTCAAGGATCACAAAGTCTACAGGGAAGATGAAAGTTTCAACTATCACGAGTACATCATAAAGAATTCCCACAGGCCTTTTCACCATGCAATCTACCATAAGAAGCCACATTGTAGTTGATTTGGGGGCTCTCAAGCCCAACGGATTGAACACTGCTAGTGACATCAAATTAATACTAGCACCTATATCACACAACACATTGGAAAAGTAGAAAGCTCCAATCGTGCAAGGAATAGTGAAAGCTACAGGATCTTCCTTTTTCTACACTAGAGAACGGGATGCTATTGCACTACAATGGTGCAAATTATCAGCTAGCTCAAAACTCACAGTTCTCTTTCTTGTCACCAGATCCTTCATGAACTTTGCATACCCAGGCATATGCTCCAATTCTTTAACTAAAGGAATATTGACTGAAAGTTATTTCAGCATGAAGATAAACTTGTGAAATTTACCTTCCTCAACCTCCTTTTTCAATCTCTATGGGTAATGTGAATGAGGCAATGGTATGGGCTTCAAGACCTGTGAAACCTCCTTGTTCTTTGCTTTGGCATCTGTGGCTTTCTTCTCACTTGAATTTTCAATGCTACCCTTTCCTTCAGAATCGACCACAATCTCATCATCATCATTTTTCAGGCTTGGCTGGCTCATCAACAACTACAGTCATAGGAGGATCAATAGTCTGTTTCTTGCTTCGGGTAGTCACAGCCATGCACTGTCTATCATTCTTCAGATTCTGAATTGTGTCACTTGGGAGAGTACCATTTTCATGTGGATTCAGAGTTGTAGACATTTGGATCATCTGTGCCTCAATCTGCTTTATGGCAACAGAATGAGCCTCTACCTTTTGACTTATACTTGAGAGGTCAGCGTGCATCTCCTTTATACTTCCATCCATAGAATCAACCTTTTGCAATACCTTGTTAAGAAGCACTCTTATGGATAGTTTAGCAGGCCTTGATTCGCGATTTCCAGGAGGGACATATAGGCTGCTTCTATCATTCTTGTAGCCATCCCTCTTGTTCCAATCACCATCTCTACCCCTGCTCCTATCTCTGTATCCAGATTGATTGTATTGCCATCTCTGTCCTTGTTATTATCCCGATCTCTATTCCGATCTTGATTTCCTTAGACATTAACCCAGAAACCCTCCACTTGATCATTCAGATAATTAGCTTCTTCATCGGAGTCATACTCATCATATCTCGGTGCTTTACCTTGTGAACCTACAACCTTCACCTTCTCCAGACCGCCATTAAGAATTTGTTTCATAATTTGATCTATAGTTGTTTGTAAGGTTGTGAAACCCTGTTTAATGTCCTACGTTTCTTGATAGTTAATGGATTTCCCAACTGTATAAGTTCCTGCCAAGATTTTGGATTCTCTCGTGTGCTAGACCCTGTTCATCATGGTAACTCTATCAAGCATCTCAGAAGCTTTGACATAAGTATTCTCCAGGAATGCTCCCTCGGTTACTATATCTTCTACTGCCTTAGTGTTTGCATTCACTACTCTATAGAAGATTTCTCCAGGAATGCTCCCTCGATTACTATATCTTCTACTGCCTTATTGTTTGCATTCACTACTCTATAGAAGATCTCCATCACGTGGTCCGAAGGAATTCTGTGATTCAAAACCCGCTTCAGCTTCTCGTTGAACCTAAGCCATGTTTCATACAATGCCTCCATGGGAAGCTGCTTGAAATTATATATATCCTGCTTTAGCTGCAACATCCAAGATGGAGGGAAGAACCTCTCTAGAAACTGATTGCTCAGTTCAAGACATGTGAATATTAAAGCGTTAGGTTGTTATGCAAGCCACAATGTAGCCTCTCCAGTCAGAGAAAATGGGAAGAGCCGCAATTTTATAGCATCCTGATCTACCCCTGGAAGTTTGTAAGACTTGCAGATCCCCACAAAGCTCTTCAAGTGCAAGTTCAAATCCTCAGTAGGCGTGCCAACAAATAATCCCTTCAGGTTCAGCAGCTAAATCATAGTACTTGTAATATCAAACTTTCTGCCCACGGGTAGCGGTGACCATACAATGAGGCCTGTTTTCCCAGTGTCATCAACGTCATATCATCAAGATTGTACCTCAAAACATGTCGGGGTTATTAAATATGTCGACCTCTATTCCTCCTTTGTGCTAATGGACCTTGAGGTACATTTTGCCTGGCTGCCTCGTCCCTCACAACCTGAGCATCTAGTGTGACTTGACGAGCAACTTGTCATCGTGCTTGTCGTCCTTTCTCAGCTGCCGTATTTTGATTTGCAACGTCTGTGGTAATCTGAGCATCTTCTGCAATTAGGGCTTCTTCTTCAGCCTTTCTTTTCTCCTCTTCGGGTACCATCCAAGCTATGGCCTCTTCAGGTGTCTCATAAACTCCCTCTTTAACCATTTTTCTTAGAGTTCGTTGGAGTTTTGTATCGAATGGAATCAGGGGATTGCCTTGACTCCTTGTACTGAGCATGAACAAGTGTGCAACCTGTGCAACAAAACAAAAACAATAGAAAAAGTAAAATCAGGAAATAAGGACTAATAGTGAAATAAACACAATTTCTCTAAATCCTAAACTATATTCCCCGGCAATGGCGCCAAAATTTGATACGCCCAAATTACACCTCCTTTTAGAACCATAAAACGGTTGCTAATCAAATATATAACTCAACGAAGGTTGGAGTCGATCACATAGGGAATATGGAAGGACTAGGGTCAATTATGTTTACTCGCGCTCTTAGTCATTTGTTTCCCTATAAAGGAGGTATATAGTAACAAGTAGTAATCATAATTCAAATGGGAACACGTAATAAAGTAACAATTTCAAGTGTTGTAATCAATGAGAGAAGCGACAAAGAGAGTGTTCCCCAGATCATAACTTAGTTAGGTGTTGTACTTAGTAAACTAGCTTGGTGCTTAGCATGCAAGATCGGTAAGTTAAGTTCACCTAAATGGTCGGTCCCCTAGATAGATGAATTTCACCACGCGCTATGGTCCGGTTGTGGGTGTATGCTTTACTAACCCGTACCCTTGATCCCAGATTAGTTATTCCTGGATAAGGTCAAGCTATTAGATGAGGGTTGGTAGCCTCAAATCTCCATTGTAAACAACACTTTTCCCATTCGTTACCTCCTTGGTCCAGTAAGTAAGAATAAGGCGAGTTCTAATGTTTGTAACCGTTAAAAAGCAATCAAAGCAAAGGGAAGAACAATACATGCATAAACACCTCCCTAGAATTGCCAAGTACTTTGCTTACTTTGTTAATCCTTCATGGTTCCCACAATCCTAGTTGTGGATTTAGATACTCATGATTTTAAGAAGATAATCAGATTTAGATGAAGATATCATGATTATAGCTTACAAGAATAAGTAAAGAAAATCGAAAATCTTGAAACCTCAAGAACACTTTAATAAATCAAGAACAATCTATGAGTTCTCAAAACTTTGTTATGATGTCTCACAAAACGTAAAATAATACTTAACAATATCAAACAACTCAGTAACCAACGAAATAAAATCTAAAGGAAGGTATTTATAGACAAAACAGACCAAATCCTAACTGATCTAGGAATGCTGGATGCGGCACTTCCGACAGGCAACCCCATGGGCCATCGTGGGATCGACGGGCAGCATGGGTGCTCGTCGGACTTCCTTGACATTGTGTCTCCAGGATTCTGCCTTATTTTGATGGGCAAATGTGATGGGGTGCATCGTGGTTGCCATGCCCGTTGTGGCTAGCTGATCGAGTAAAAACTTATTTCTCCAATCTCTTCTGCCACATTTTGATGGGCTCTGCGATGTTCCATTATATATCTCACGGGCGTCGTGTCAGGCTTGACTTGGCTTCTCAGTTCCACTGGTTTATTCCCATGGGCAAGTGTGACATCCCGTGACTGGACCGATGCCCATCGTGGAAAGACGTGGGAGATGATTTTGCCTTTAAGTTCTTCTACTCCATTCAGACGCCTTCTCCCACAGGCCGTGGTGGATCCCACGCCCATGGGGCATCTCTTTTAACCCAGAAACTATAACTTTTTCATCTTTTTATCTTTTCAATACTTTTCCATGTACATGTAACAAACGACATCAAATTCAACAAAACATACTTAAGAACTCACAAAATCCTTAGTTTTAAGCGTCAAAACTACCGCGAAATACCGGCACATCACAGATCATGTATGTTTCATCTATGGCTTACTTGAGATGAAAAGTCTCTACTTGCAGTCCGCAAGTGCCGAGGTCAGCTGCCAATTCTCTGTTTCTCTCTTATGCTTCACCTACATTCTGCCAAAGGGGACTTGAGAGCTGTAACTCCAGTGCAGCCTTCCGTTCTTGAGCAAGACTTCTATTTGCCACTTGCGGCTTACTTGCGAGAAGCAAGTGGGCTCCTGCGCGTCGCAACTACTCTTTTTTGACTTGGCTTCTCTTCTTAACTTTTTACTTGGGTTCTTGCCCTTTTTTTCATGTTGGGTTCAAATTCTTGTTCACCATCAAAATCATATGATTGCCTGCACATAAAAGATAAATAACATAAAATCTATCTAATAAGCACAATATTGAGTCAGTAATCCATGCTTACGAGCTAAATAAGTTGTAGATTATCAATTTATCAATGTCCTTTAGTATAAAAATAGCTAAAAAGGAAAATTAGGAGTAAAAATTCTATGAATAATGATTATATGTATAATATGGGGCTAGTTAGTGATTAATTAACCCTTGAGAAATACTACAGACTTTGTGTAAGAGTATAACTAGTGGATTTAAATTTTTAAAGCCTGGAATGAAAGAGTAAATGATTAATTACTCTTGTAACTATTGTTTATAGACTATGAACGTGTTGAGGCGTTAACGAAAGAAAAGGCTTTGGTGATTGAACTTGCTTGAATTGGAATTCTTCACTCGAGGTAGATTACAGTTTAATTAAAGTTGAGACTTAATTTAGTGCTTGTATGTATTTGAATTAAATGACTTGTGATTGGTCTTAGAACATGCTTGAGTTGATGATTGTGATCATATAAATACTTAAATGAATAAGTTGTGTTTATATATGTGAAAGTAATTAAAAAACTTGAAATGAAATCATGTACGTGTGCTTAGTGTACTGTGTTATATTCTGAGAGATAAAGATTTGAAACTATAGGTTCAGATTGTATTGTGGATCGGGTACCATGATGGTATGGATATGGTTATTGTATTAGGGATCGGGTACCATGAGCTGGTACGAATATTGATGTTGAATTTATTATTATGGATCGGGTATCACAAGCCGATATGGTATATGGACCTTGGTGCGTTCCCTACAGGTCATGACTAGTTGGGCAGAAATAAGTCTCTTTAGCATGTGTGTACACTCTTATATTAACTTTACATGTTGTTAGATCGCGTGATATGAAATAGCATATTAAGATGAATGAGTACTGAATACAATTGTGAAAGTAAGGCGGACATAGATCCATGTGTGATGTGATCATAGAGATATGAGTACTTGATTTATCCTAATGATATTCTGTGATGTATATGATTTCTGTTAGAGAGTTTGTTGGCTTGACTTGAGGTGATTATCTGATGACTGAATTACTTGCTAAGTGTTGAATTCCATTTTACTTGTTATTTGATTTTCCTGTATACTTGTTCTAAATTGGGTCGGCCTATGATACCTACCAGTACATAGTGGTTTGTACTGATATTATCCTATACTCTTTATTTGTTGAGTGCAAACCATATTCTAGAGGCTCAGACGCGACCTCATGTCTAGTCCGGACAACTGATTTCGATCCAAGAGTGAGCACTACATCTTTGGGCTACCATGAATCTTCACTTGGGTCATTGTCCTTCCTTCGGACAATGAAACTCTCTTTATTTTGTTTAGTTTTGAACATCTTAGATATATTTGGTTATTAGAGTTTTTGTACACGACTTTCCGATCTTGGGGAATGTAATAGGTAGTTAGATATTCCGCAATTATATTTATTAGTTTTCGACTATCTTTGGTTAATTGTTGGGTTAATTTTTTATTTAGATGATTCTCCCATCGAAGAGTTAGTGTGAGTGTCATGACTCATGGCCATTTGGATAGTGACATGAAAAGTGAGAGGGATAAGGAACATACTTCTAAGTCTGATTTTCTATTGTCATACTCCTCATTTCACTTTTTATGATGCATGATCGGTTTGAGTGAAAATTTAAAAAGCATTGTGCAAACATTATTTCACTGGCGAATGTGTGCAAAGATTTCATGACTGATATTCATCTTTAAAATTTTTTAGGATTGATGTGCTGGTATGATAGAACTGAAGGGTAAGGTATGCTTCTTAACTTATTTTTTGGCCAAATATTTTCTTCAGATAAAGCTTATTTTTTTATATAACAAACTTCATGAATTATTAGTTTGTTTAACTAAATTATTAGTTTATCACTCCTAGGTCATCAGTTCATTTCTTCTACTTCAATTTTTCAGTGTTATTAGCATTTAGCTTTGATGCAAATTTTACTTATGTTACTCAGGCTATGTTTAACATAATCAATGGATTACATCATTTTTGAATTATAGAATAAGAAATCTAGAGCAGTAGTAAGCATTAGGAGTGTCTCATAAAATATAGGAGAATAAGAAAATACTAGATGGTCCTAATATAGTTTCAGCTTTATAACTATATCATGTAAAAGCTATAATGTCTATCACATTGTAAAGTTGGTAAAATGATTCATAACAATGGCTTACATAGAATTTTATATGGGTAAAAATTTTTGAACCTAGAGTTCTAGAGTGGGATGAATATTTTATGTAGAATTGATTTTAATACTTGTATGAATACAGATAACTTGATTACTCGTTTATTTGTCATTTTCTGCTTCTATAATGCATGATACAAAGCAGTTATTTTCAGTCCTTGCGTTTCTTTAAACTTTTAGTTGTGCTAATTGCGTTATTTATTAGTAGTGATAAGGGCAAATAACTATTTTAGTCCCTGTGTTATATGTTTATTCCAGTTTTGATCCTTGTGTAATTCAACTAAGCATAATTAACCTTCAATTATTATAAATGTGTGATTTTGATCCTTCAAACTAACGCAAATTAAAAACTTAATGGAATCATTAATTTCAGAAATAAGTAAAATTAAAAAAAATAATCAAAGTGAAGGTTAGTTTGATGAAAGCTAGCCTTCCAGTGACAAACACGATAATGAGGTTTACATCATCACCAACTCATTCCGTCCAATGTACATCATAATCAAATTGATTCAAAAATTCTCTCTTCATGTTGTTCAAAGAATTATCTTGTCACGCACCCAAAAAATTCCCACAGATTCCTGTTCAAAAAATCCTGACAAATCCAGTCTTTTCTCCCCCTTAACATCTTCAGCATTTTCAACCCATCAAATGTTTTAGTATTTCCCCAAAGTATCTCCCCAAACATAAAAGAGATAATTTCAACAAGAAGATATGAGAAAACTGTTGAAACATGGGATTTGAATTATGGATTGAACCTTGAGATCTCACAACCATGTGGCTCCCATCTAAGCCTAAGATAATTCTGTATCATGACATTCATCCATTCTTAAGCAATTAAAAGAATTATTAATAAATGAATAAGAACCCAGATTATAAAGCGCATGAAGATCATTGTCCTTGACCCATTCACCGTAAAAAGTATCACAAGAAGTGTCCTCTTCAATGGCAACATATATAAATCCAAGATTTTCCTTGGGAAGTTTCAGAACTAGCTGAAACTGTACTGCTAGTTCTGTGAATATCAGACTCTGGTACGTATTAATGAGTATGAAAAAGTTAACGGAAGAAATTGAGGCTGAGTGAAGACGAGAAGCAAGAATATTAGTGGTGTTGGCAGTGGAGAAGAATATAATTTTTAACCTGCACTCTTGATTTTTTTATTTTTTAAAAATTAATGATTCCGTTAAGTTTTGTTAATTTGAAGGATCGAAATTACACGTTTATATTAATTGAAGGTTAATTATGCTTAGTTGAATTACACAAGGACTAAAATTGGTATAAGCCTATAACACAAGGACTAAAATAGTTATTTACAATCATTTAGTTGTCAAAAAGTCTTCTGCTTATCCTATAAAAGATATATTTTTATTAATTTACAATAATTTAATTTTACGTATTATTCCTATAATTAATAAAGTCAAGAATATTATACTAGCACTATCATTACATACAAAGGAAAGAAAACTTTTGTAGAAATTCAGATTTTCATTATCATTATGTGAGGATTTAAAAATTTAAAATTGAAGCAACTAGGATTGATTTGATAAATTTTGATAGTTTGAGTTCTCATTGATAAAACACCTTTGCTACCTCTTTTCTTATTGCCATGCCAGCTTCTAGAAGGATCAAGGAAGCTAAAAAATTTATTTGTGCTATTTTTTATATCATCTTTAATAGTTATAGTAAGAGGGTGTTTGGATTAGCTTTTAAAAAGTAGCTTAAAAGCTAAAAGTTGAATATCCCCAACTTTTAGCTTTTGACTTATTTTTACACTTTTTTGGCTTAAAATGACTGTTTAAAAGCACTTTTTAATTTTGCCAAACACCACCTAAATGTTGAAGTTAGCTAAAATTACTAAAGATGAAATTTGATATTAAAGGCCAGATAATCAAACTGTAAAAGGGAGCATTTCTTTATTTCGGACACCAGAGGAACAAGAGTTAAATTCTTAAAACATATTAACATTTTATATAATAATATTATTGTTGTGATGCTAAACTGGAGAGAAAGTATTAAGAACACATCTTTCAATGGATCCATTCACTAACATATCTACATTTCCTCTTAATTTATAGAGCTTAAATCATAATTTTAAAGTTTCAGGTTCAATCACGAGTTGATTGGACAAGTTCAATGTGTAACTTATTTTGAGTATTTTTTTAGGTGTGTGTTTTGGTAGAGGACTATTCAAGTAATTAATAATGTGAGACTAAACAACACGAACTGAGGGTTAGAGAGTCTTGAGTATGTATTAATCTTTTTATTTGTAATATGTTTTCTATCAAGGTGATTAAGTAGCAGAAATTCAATTTGTCTATACATCTTTTGGGATGAGGCATGAAATATTGAGTTGATAAATTGATATAAACGACAAATTCAAGATAAAAGTGTACCTTTTCAACTGAAGCAACTAGAACTGATTTGATGAATGCGTTAGTTTGAGCTATCAAGTCCAACCTCTTGTATGTCTCAAAATGTCGTATATGGTCTTCTTAAAGAATGCATCACTGGCCTTTGTTGATTTATTCAGCTATATAATCTCCTTTGATCGTGATTTAAAAGTGAGTAAGATATTTGGTCAAGAATATGAAGAGTTCTGGTTCGGTATTGTCACGACCCAACCCATCGGGCCGTGCGGGCGCCTACTCTAACCACCTAGATAGACGGACCCTCACCACCCGTCCAACAGGTAACATGCGGAAAATAGAAAGTAGCAAAATAACCTTCCTTTTATTATAAAAACCTTGTTATTACAACATTTGAAAACAGAAAACAGTTTTACACTTGAATTGTCCCTCCCTAGGATCTAGTCTAGACAGGTACAAGAGCTACTACAAGATTTATACAGGAAAGAAAAGACACAACTTCCGTCAAGGAATCGAAGGATAGACGCTGCTGGAGATCCTCATCGCCGTGATCCTATAAAACATCACCAACCCTGCAACCAGACTATACTCCGAAAGGTATAGCAAGAGTAGAATCAGTACAAACAAACGTACTGGTAGGCATCATCGGTCGACCCGAATCCACTCCTACCATCATATAACAAAATAGGGAAAACGATGACTGCAGATAATGTAATTTAATTTCCATCCTCCAACCCCCTCCCCGTCTTATTCAATACCATCCAGCCCTTCCTACTTTCTCCGCTGCCAACTCCCTTACTCCCCGACTTCCCAAGTCACTACAGGTCCAACCACTAAGCCCTGACCCGGACTATCACCCGATTTACTCTACACATCCCCAGGATTGTACATTATGGAAACCATCCCAACTACTGTCAGTCTAGACCCATCACCCTTATAGTACCCTCTATAACAATTCGGACCCCCCAAGGGTTCCCAAGAATCTCTCTTATGATAATACCCACAAGTGATGCATCGCCCGACTCTCAACCATCTCCCCAGCCTAGTTCTCCTGTGCAACCCGACCAATCATATGACCATGAACAACTACAACCGATTAACCACATAAATATAGCCCGGACCCACCCAGGGATCCCCTCTAAACAACACCTAAGTGTTAAGCAGACAACCCGGCCTAATCCAAGACCAACTCAATAGATATAACATGATTCTCGGTCACTCAAGGACCACCAACAAATATCACATTTCAATAAAACAGCCCGGTCCACTCACAGAACCAATAACAGTCAATACAATACAATAATATTAATGCAATGATGTAGTAAAATAAAACTCATACCAGTCGTGGTATCCGAGTCAACCGTTAGTATCCCGTACCAAGTGTGGTACTCGAGCCAACCATTTGTTATACTCGTACCAGGCGTGTTACCCGAGCCAACCATTTGTTATACCCGTACCAGGCATGGTACCCGAGCCAACCATTTGTTATACGCGTACCATGCGTGGTACCCGAGCCAACCGAATGTCAATTAATCCACAGTCAAATAATGAACAAACAACTTGTAAAACCAACAAGCAACACACCGTTAAATCCACAGACTGTAAAACAGGACCCTTACACATTCTAAACAATTCCTCTAAGCAATGTAATTCATACAAACCCTTAGATAAGAGTACAAAAATATACAACATTCACAGGAATCGTAAGCCATCACCTATCCCATTCCGGGTAGATGGTGAACCATCAAATCCCGTCCGAAGACTAACCCGGTTTGCCCCCTTGTTCTAGCACAACATAATCGATTCCCTTTCTTACTAAATGTTAGAAACTACGTGAATTTCGAAACCTTACCACCAACCAACAATACAATGCAAACCTCCTCTTAGCCTTTAGTAAGACTGACGACTATATTCTTTCCACTTACATTCTCGAAAACCGCAGCTAGGAGTTCCTGATTCTTATTACCCGCGGTTTCCAAGCCTTTTCCCGGTTCCCCGAACCATTCATTTTATTTTACCAAGACGACAATAACAAGCATATTATACGCATCACTAACCAGCAAATTACTTCACGCAAACCAAATTCCCACAGTAACCAGTATCTAATCCGCCAGACTCCGTGCCCGAAGGCCTAAAACATGAAATCTCCATTCCACTATACGATGAATACAAAATGTAAACAGGTCTAACTACTCATGAAAACCTAGCCTACCTGGATGCCAAGCAGCTGTAATCGTGTGTTTCTGCCTCCGTGAAGGCATTCCCGGCTGAATGATGGTCCTGGAATCTGCTGTTTCGCGTCCCTCCAGCCATGACCCCTCCTCCTCATGATTCCCTAGCCTTGGAGCAGCATGGGAGAGTTTTTAGAGAAACCCTCGTATGTTTTCTAACTGAGGAGGAGAAGCTTTTTAATAAAATCTCATTCTGAGGCTACTGCCTCCCGTCGTTCTGCTATAGCGGTCTAACCCTCTGTATAGCGGTTCTGCTATAGCAGAATAATTACCGCTATAATGGAGTGATGTCAGCCCAGATTATTTCCGAAAATCAAAAATTTTCCCATGATGTCACCCTACTTACTTCAAACATATTTTTAGTCGTTTTTCCCAAATTTATGAAATCAAAAAATTTATATAACGACGGACCTGGTCGTTACAACAGATACCAATTTACCGATCTTCATCCCCGAACGATCCCAAAATAAAACCAGAATAGAGATACTAACCCAGGACTCTCACCATCCCAAGTGACCACGTAATTAATGAACCTACGCAAGTTGTCAACCCTTCCCCTTAAGAGTCTAACCGACCAGAGGGAAAAATCTACTATTATCCGGTCCTGATGAGGAATTTACGAGCCTCTCAAGGAAAAATTACACGTGTCCCCATTCCGAGCACCCAAGAAATCTGGGGCCTCATGTCATGTTGGGACGGACGAATTTGAAAAGACTCGGGAGAACCTTTCCCTTACCAATAACTGACTGACCATCCGTTGTAGCGGATATTACACCGCTATAGCGGTCTCGCTATAGCGGTCTCGCTATAGCAGACTGCCGACCACTGTAGAGGTTGACAACAGGTTGAAATAGGGGAGAAAATGGATTTCACCCCTCATTCTCCCCACATTCCTTTCAAAAACTCTACATTCTCTCCCGATCACTCCGCTCCCGACGTCAGAAATCTCAGGTAAACATCAAATTTTCTTACTCCTTAAGTCTCTTGCATGATTTTGCTCATGAATATGGTAGAAAACTAGGAACTTGTAGTATATTTAAAGTGGGTTTTTGAACTTGAACCTTTGGTTGGATTTTGTTAAATTCCCGAAGGATGGATGCTTCCCTTATGTTTACAATACCTCCAAGGCATTCTGGGCGTAAGGATTACGCTATTATTGGCCAAAAATGGGTCAAAATGGGTGGAATGTAAAGGGTTATTCTTGAACAAAAGTGGTGATTTGGACGATTTATAGGGGTTATAATGCCCAAATATTTGTAGAAAACAGTAATGGGGTACTTTGGGTAGGTAGATCTGAACTGAGAATGTCAAAAATGTAGTTTTGGACCAAGGGGCGCCATTGACGCACCCCTTGAAGGTCTGGGATGATGAAGACCGCTAGAGCGGTTGGTGTCTGCTATGGGGGTCCCGCTACAGCGGTACCCTTCCGCTATGGTGGACATAGGGGAGGAAAATCATCTACGAGTGTAAAGAATTCTATCGGGGTCATAGGAAAGGCCCTTATCTAATTGGTTTGGTGTCGAAGCTGTGCAGGTGAGTTGGTGTGCCTCAGGACCATACTGACTCAGAGGTGACCATGGACGAGCCCTTTGACCCTATCCGGGTGAAGGACATTTCCAAGAAGAATAGGAAGATGGACGAGGCAGGAAGCAGCCAGCCGGTGGAGGAGGTCGACGACGACGATGATGATGACGACACTCCTACCCCTTCCCAGCCCCAGCACCGCATATTTAGAGCCCAACTGGAGGAGAATTTGGCAGCTGTCCAGAGGTTTATGGAGGATCCTAATGCTGGAGGTGCAGCCCCACACCTATTTGCTAAGGACCTTGCAGCACTCTGTAGGGAATTAGAGGAAGAGAAGAAGAAGAGACGCTCTCGGGACCGCATGTTTGCCCGGATGTGAAAGACAATTAAGGTCATGTTCTCTTGTGTTGCCTCGTGCCAAGCGCTCCCCACACTTGAGCCTGAAGACACGCAAGAGTTCCCCTTCCTAAGTGATGATGAGGCTTAGGACCCCCCTCCCCCTACCCCTTATACTAGACTCTTTACTGCTTTGGGTTGCCCCCGTTTGGGGCTTGTTAAGACAATATTTACCTTTCCTTTTTTTTCTTTTGTTTTAGCACGTGGATGCTAGTTTTAGACACTATATTCCTTTTTATACATATTATATTAGATATAAACATGCTTTTCCTTAGTTTACAGAGTGATTTCATAGTCTATTACTTGCTTTTATCTTGTCCCCGGGAAGGAACAAAAACAGGGGAAAACACGGTATGTTCACTTCCTCCTGTACCTCCGCTATAGCGGTGGTCACTCCGCTATAGTGGTTCCGCCATAGCGGTTGGCTTCCGCTATAGCGGTCCTGATGGTAAAAGTGCAGAAATTTTAATTTTTAGCTGAATGCACTCCTTCCCTTCCCGGTTAACATTGCCTAGACCTGTAAATCCCGCCATGGTTTTAAACCACCCTTAACACCATTTTGGGAATCGAACATATCACAATTAGGCATAACACACTATCAATTACAAAGAAATCATAACAACAATTGTTTCGTGACAATACCTTTCCGCCATTACACTAATGACTCCTTTGTTCCCATGGTTCCCAACCAACTCCCGACTGTCCTGAAATCGAAGCTTCCTACAGTCACAGTTCCCAATCCCTTATCATCTTAATCGATGATAAGCCCTTTTTAACATGCAATACCATTCTTTAAATCAGGACATTTAACATATTACCACAGCCTAAGGTACAAAAAAATTTCCACTTAATGACTTTCTGCAGACTCTACATGCACAACAATTAACAATTCACACATATTTCAAATAAGTCACACCAGAATCACACAACACCAAATTTCAACTTCAAGTCATAACCAAACCAATCACAACCAAATGAAACCACACAATTTCATCTTCGTTCGTACCATGGATGACCATTAGCCGATTATTCGTGCTTTCCACAGCCTCTCAGGCCAGAAACCAATTGGAACCTTCCCGGCTCCAATCCCACTTGCTTGTCCGATCGTAATCCAAAGTGCAAAGACCTCTTTTACCTTGCTGAGATACCAATTAGAATCAAGGGATACCAATTGGACTCAACCTATACAAGCAAGTAAACGAACCGCACGAAAGAATGAAAGAAGGGAGGTGCTTCCTGGAGTGCTTCATAGCTTCCCAAAGATTAGATGTGGACGTCAACACACCAATCTTTAGGACTCTAGTCGACACTTTGCTCTTGTACTGGGAGACCGATAACCTAGGCTCTGATACCATCGGTCATAACCCAACCCACTGGGCGGTGCGGGCGCATACTCTAACCACCTAGATAGACGAACCCTCACACCCCGTCCAACAGATAACATGCGGAAAATAGAAAGTAGCAAAATAACCTTCCTTTTATTATAAAAACCTTGTTATTACAACATTTGAAAATAGAAAACAGTTTTTACACTTGAATTGCCCCTCCCTAGGATCTAGTCTAGACAGGTACAAGAGCTACTACAAGATTTATACAGGAAAGAAAAGACACAACTTTCGTCATGGAATCGAAGGACAGAAGCTGTTAGAGATCCTCATCACCGTGAACCTATGAAACATCACCAACCCTGCAACCAGACTATACCCCAAAAGGTATAGCAAGAGTAGAATCAGTACAAACACACGTACTGGTAGGCATCATCGGTCGACTCGAATCCTCTCCTACCATCATATAACAAAATAGGAAAAAATATGACTGCAAATAATGTAATTTAATTTGCATCCTCCAACCCCCTCCCCGTCTTATTCAATACCATCCAGCCCTTCCTACTCCCTCCGCTGCCAACTCCCTTACTCCCCAACTTCCCAAGTCACTACAGGTCCAACCACTAAGCCCTGACCCAGACTATCAACCGGTTTACTTTACAAATCCCCAGGACTGAACATTCTGGAAACCATCCCAACTACTGTCAGACTAGACCCATCACCATTATAGTACCCTCTATAACGATCCGGACCCCCCAAGAGTTGCCAAGAATCTCTCTTATGATAATACCCACAAGTGATGCAACGCCCGACTCTAAACCATCTCCCCAGCCTAGTTCTCCCGTGCAACCCGACCAATCATATGACCATGAACAACTACAATCGATTAACCATATAAATATCGCCCGGACCCACCCATGGATCCCCTCTAAACAACACCTAAGTGTTAAGCAGACAACCCGGCCTAATCCAAGACCAACTCAATAGATATAACAGGATTCTCGGTCACTCAAGGGCCACCAACAAATATCACATTTCATTAAAACATCCCGGTCCACTTACGGAACCAATAACAGTCAATGCAATTCAATAATATAAATGCAATGATGCAGTAAAATAAAATCTGTACCAGGCGTGGTATCTGAACCAACCGTTAGTATCCCGTACTAGGCGTGGTACCCGAGCCAACTTTTTGTTATACCTGTACCAGGCTAGGTACCTGAGCCAACCATTTGTTATACCCGTACCAGGTGTGGTACCCGAGCAAACCATTTGTTATACCCGTACCAGACGTGGTACCCGAGCCAACCAAATTTCAATTAATCCACAGTCAAATAATGAACAAACAAATTGTAAAACTAACAAGCAACACACCGTTCAATCCACAGACTGTAAAACAGGACCCTTATACATTCTAAACAATTCCTCTAAGCAATGTAATTCATACAAACCCTTAGATAGGAGTATAAAAATATACAACATTCACAAGAATCGTAAGCCATCACCTACCCTATTCTTGGTAGATGGTGAACCGTTAAATCCCGTCTGAAGACTAACCTGGTTCACCCCCTTGTTCTAGCACAACATAACCGATTCCCTTTCTTACTAAACCTTAGCAACTACATGAATTTCGGAACCTTACCACCTCCCAAAAACACAATGGAAACCTCCTCTTAGCCCTTAGTAAGACTGACAACTATATTCTTTCCACCTACTTTCCCGAAAACTGCAGCTAGGAGTTCCTGATTCTTATTACCCGTGGTTTCCAAGCCATTTCCTGGTTCCCCGAACCTTTTATTTTAGTTTACCAAGGTGACAACAACAAGCATATTATACGCATTACTAACTAGCCACTTACTTCACACAAACCAAATTCACACAATAACCAGTATCCAATCCGCCAGACTTCGTGCTCGGAGGCCTAAAACATGAAATCTCCATTCCACTATACAATGAATACAGAATGTAAACAGGTCTAACTACTCATGAAAACCTAGTCAACCTGGATGCCAAGCAGCTGTAACCGTGCATTTCTGGCTTCGTGAAGGCGTTCCCAGCTGAACGATGGTCCTGGAATTCGCTGTTCCGCGTCCCTCTAGCCATGACCCCTCCTCCTCATGATTCCCTAGCCTTGGAGCAGCATGGGAGGGTTTTTGGAGAAACCCTCGTATGTTTTCTAACTGAGGAGGAGAAGCTTTTTAATAAAATTTCATTCTGAGGCTACTGCCTCCCGTCGTTCCGCTATAGCGGTCTAACCCTCTGCTATAGCGGTTCCGCTATAGAGGTTCCGCTATAGAGGAATAATTACCGCTATAGCGAAGTGACGTCAACCCGAATTATTTTCGAAAATCATAAATTTTTCCATGACGTCACCCTACTTACTTCAAACATATTTTTAATCATTTTCCCCAAATTTACGAAATCAAAAAATTTATATAACGACGGACCCGATCATTACAAGTATGTAATCCTATCATCATGGTTTGAAGTATAAGGCTTTTACTGTAGTATTAGACTCTAGTCTAGTAATAAAAAAATGTTTACTAATTCAATATACTTTTTTACTTTTTATCTATATGATACAAAAGATGTTCTATAACGCTTACTGATACGTTAAGAGTAATTATACTCTTGAGTTTGTAGTTGCATGGTTTCTGCTAATTCGACATGTTTGCATATGAAATAATATGACTGGTGAAAATGTCAAAAAGAGTATCATATGATAGTTTTCACCTGTTGACTAAGAGGATCATCGAGTAACAAGAAAGAGAAACACCAAGCACTTATATAGTACTGTTTTATATTTATAAATTATAGAATCATTTGATTGGTAATATTTTAGTTACCATTTTGATTAACGCATAGTACATTTTCATATCTATAAATTATAGAACCACTTGATTTGTAATGTTTAAATTACCATTCTGATTAACGCTAATTTAGAGCTACCACTCATTAGCTGATATTAATTTTGTTTGATAAGGGTTTGAATTTATAATGTTTGTTACTATGGTTATTTGAAATTGGAGTATGATTTATGTTATAAGTTATTCAATGAATGTTATAAGTTATTCAATGAAATAGATTATCTAATGTCACAGTTAAAATTTTCAAATAGAAAAAGAATTCTCAACAAATAAATTGTGGCAGTAATGGACTGCCACTAATTTATTTTTATTTTTTTTTAAAAATATGATATCATAGTGGGGTTTCTAAACTCCCATATTTTTTCTTGAAAATATTGAGAACATATTGTGGAAATATTAAACAGTCACTAACTATATTTAAAAATCTTTGCAAATTTTTAAAAATTATTTTGTGAGGAACGTCATGGAGGTTTTGAAAAACCATCGCTGCAATATTGCTCGTGGCAATGATAATTATAGCATTTTTAAAAACCTTCAATATCTATTTTGTGGGAGTACAAAATCATTACAAATCGACAAAAAAACTTTCACAAAATTAACACTTTCTTGCAGAATCTTTTAGATGTTGTAGTTGAAGGGATTTTGTATTATGTGCAAATAATTTTGAAACTTAAATCCTCCTAATAAATATATAGATAATAATTAGATACAAATTAATAAAATAGAAAATGACAAAAATCCTAACCATTCTTCTACTGTTTACCCATTTCAATGGCTCAAAAGAAAGGAAAATATTACCATACAAAATTATATTACGTCAAGTGTAAATGAACTATGAAAGTAAAAAAAAAGGAGTTGACCTTTGTATGTCTTTGTTCTGCACTCCTTCATATCTCTGCTATAAAAATATAAATAATCACAATACAACAGCGAATAACGGGTTAGTCAATTTGATAACAACTAATAAATAAAGTGTTTCACTGATTTAAATTGTCACGCCCCAAACCATGGGAGGCATGACCGACACCCGGAGCCCCAAAAGGCCGAGGGTGCCAAAATAGAGTGTATCTCTATTGAACCTGCTGGGGGTCTGAGACCAACAAGGTCTCTAAGAATAGCAATTTGAAACACTGAAAGCTCAATAGTAGGTAAGCAACTCAAGGCCGACAAGGCTATTATTATAGTAGATAGTTAATAACAAGGCCGACAAGGCCATACCCAACACTGATGTACATATACACGTCTACAAGCCTCTAGGAGTAAGTAAAATATCTCATATCCAGGACAGGGCCCTGGACTACTCATAAGCTGTACATATACATAACCTGATCAAAATATAAGCTAGACCTCTGACTCGTCAGCTCCAGGAAGAATGGAGCTTACCAAAATGGCTGAACTCTGCAACTCCTACTGAAGAGGTCTATCTGGGTTTCTGTCTGGACCTGCAGGCATGAATGCAGCACCCCCAGGCAATGGGGACGTCAGTACGATAATAATGTACTGGCATGTAAGGTAGAAGCATAAAAGCAAGTCGCAAGTAGTAAATCTGAACAAGATATAATATGAAACTTGTAAACTGTAATTGGTAAGACTCGTTAAGCTCTTTCTCCTTTATTCTTTTTAGAATACAACACATGCATTAACCCACACCTCAACTCACTCTTTATAACCCACACTGAACCATAATAGCACCTCGGTGCACCCTATATATAATAGCCTCAATATGGCAATAGCGCCTCGGCGCACACTATGTATATAATGGCCTCAATATGGCAGTAGCACCTCAGTGCACATTATGTATATAATGGCCTCAATATGGCAGTAGCACCTCAGTGCACACTATGTATATAATAGCCTCAATATGGAAGTAGCACCTCGGTGCACACTAACATGCAAACCACATATAATAAGTGTATTACTAGATTGACCTTTAAAGCTATTCTTGTTATTTATGAAGGTTCATTTAGATAACTTCTTTAGCCTTGGCTTACTAGGTGTTGGACTCAACATACCAACCACATATAAATGGGGATTTGACTTTCTAACTTTCCTTGTATACTTTCTAAAACTTGATTAGGGATCACACTACAAAGAAGAAACTTGACAAAAGGATAACTTACGTTTCGTGCAAAAAGAATCAGATTTTTATAAGAAGGCGACTTAAATCACCATAATGTATAACTTAGTTCCTTAAGACTTTTTGAGTTACAAGATCATCTCTCTTATAATAGAATACTCAAATTCCTTCTTTCGGAGATTTAGAGTTCTATTTCTAGATTCATGCCGATAAGGAATAAAGAAGCCTTAACATACCTCGTTCCTTCCGAAGATTGTGCTTACCAGAACTTGGGATTTCCTTTATTAAGTTAATCTACAACACAAGGGTATAATAAAGCTAATATTAGCTCTTAAACCTGATGCAACCTTTCCAAAACAGTAGCTAAACATTTCCCGGGCAGATTTACGTATTTTGCATTAATTAAAGGTGTATCGTCACACCTTTCTCCCCTGTCCAATACACATCACACACACACCAACATACTGCCTCCAATAATACAAAACACATCAAACAGCTCCTACACAACTCACCATGCTAAAATACAATAGCAACACATTGAACCCACGGCTTCCGATCGCCGTCCCGTGAGTTCTTAACAACAATTCGACAACAATTGTCCATCCGAACTTTAATCCAAAAATATGATTATGGTCAGAGTACTTACCACACTTGAAGGTGTGTTTTATCCTCTTTTTATTTATGCGTTGAAAAGCTTAAGTACCCCTACACATACACCAACAAGAGAAGAAGAAATCTCTTAATTGTTACACAATTTCTATGTGTTAAATCTTAAGAAAGGGGCTGCCATAGTTCCTGTCTTTCTTAACATAGGATATCCTAGCTATATGTAGTAGATTAACACCAAGATAACAAGTTGTTTAACTCACCTTAAGCTTGAATGAATCTTGATCTTCTTAGAACCCTAAAGAGAGAGAAAGGCTGCCAAAAGGAAAGGAGATAAGAGAGAATTTTTTCAGCTTTTTGTGATCAATATTGATCAACAAAAGGTCTGTATAAAGGGACCTTTTTAGCCGACGTTTTTGAGTATATTTGGGCCAAAATGGGTCAAGAAACTTGGGCCAAAATTACCCTTTGCTTGGGCCTCAAAAGGGTTAAGTTTTGTGGCTGATTTTGGGCTTCTCTTGGGTCAAAATGTGGTCAATATTGGTGGCTACCTTTTGTAGTTGTTTGGGCCAGATTTGGTTGTGCTTTGATGGGCAAACTTTAAGAGTCATTTAGGCTACCATTAGGTCTAATAATCCATGGTGTTGCTGCCCGTAATCGGCCCTCGGAACTTAGCTCGTTAGCGTAGGTAGGTGATGCACCTACTTGTCACCTAAGAGCTTAGATAAGTCGAGCAAGTACCTCACTTGTTTTATCTCATTTTCAAAACCCTCATCCTTATAATTTAACTTAACACTTATATACATTTGACCATTTCAAATTCTAGGCCAAATTACCCCTTCACAATCTCGAGCTCAAATACCTTCATCGATATTTACTTAGTCACATAGGTTTTGAAAGGTACGGGGTGTTACATCCTTCCCCCTTTAGAATCATTCGTCCTCGAATGAGGGTAATGCATATAGAGCTCTAGTCCCTTAGGATTTTTTTGAAATTTTGGCAGAGTTTCCTTTATAATTGGGACTATCCAAAAACCTGAAACTCAGCAAAAGTCCAGCACGATGCCTCACAGGGCGATACAACTATATACAATTAAATGTAATCATTTTCACATGTTCAAACCTGATCATATTTGCATAGTAGGAAGAGTATCAAGAACATAAGAATATGACTTACCTCTATACTATCTTCAAGTCACAAATAACTGGGGATGCTTTTTCCTCATTTCTTCCTCAGCTTCCCACGTCATTTCCTCGATATTATTATTTCTCCATAACACCTTTACTGAGGCTACTTCTTTGGTTCTGAGCTTCCTAACTTGACGATCTAGGATAGAAATTGGTACTTCCTTATAAGATAAGTCTTCAGAAAGTTTAACATCTTTCATAGGCATAATACGTGAAGGATCTCCTATGCACCTTCGTAGCATCAATACATGAAATACAGGATGGACTGTCTCCAATTCTGTGGGTAAATCTAGCTCATATGCCACTTTTCCTACCCTCCGAATGATCCTGTATGGTCCAATATATCTTGGACTAAGCTTTCCCTTTTTACCAAATCGCATAACGCCTTTCATGGGCGAAACCTTTAGGAAAACCCAATCACTAATATTAAATTCCAAATCCCGACGTCGCACATCTGCATATGATTTCTTCCTACTCTGGGATATTAGTAATCTTTCTCGGATTAGCTTCACCTTCTTCATTGCCTGATTAACTAGGTCTGGCCCTAATAATCCTGCTTCTCCAATTTCAAACCATCCAATCGGTGATCTACACTTTCGTCCGTATAAAACCTCATAAGGAGCCATTTGAATGCTTGCATGGAAGCTATTATTATAGGCAAACTCAATTAGTGGCAAATGGTCATCCCAACTCCCTTTAAAATCTAGTACACAAGCTCTTAGCATATCTTTGAGTGTTTGAATAGTGCGTTCAGCTTGTCCATCTGTCTGTGGATGAAAAGCTGTACTGAGACTTATTTGAGTACCTAAGCCTCTCTGGAAAGACCTCCAGAAATTTGCTGTAAACTGAGCACCCCTATCTGAAATAATGGAAATTGGTACATCATGAAGTCAAACTATTTCACTAATATACAACTTGGCATAATCTTCAGCAGTATAAGTTGTCCTGACTGGCAAAAAGTGAGCTGATTTTGTAAGTCTATCTACAATCACCCATATGGAATCATACTTTCGATAAGTACGGGGTAAGCCTATAATAAAGTCCATGTTGATCACCTCCCATTTCCAGGTAGGTATCACTATACTTTGAGTTAGACCTCCGGGTCTCTGTTGTTCAATTTTTACCTGTTGACAATTCGGGCATTGGGCTACAAACTCTGCAATATTTCTCTTCATATTATTCCACCAATAAATCTGTCGAAGATCATGATACATCTTCGTTGCTCCGGGATGGATTGAATAGCGGGAATAGTGAACTTCTGCCAAAATTTTCTCCCGAAGCTCCCTGACGTTAGGTACACATAGACGACCTTGATATCTCAGAACCCCATCTTCCTTAAGCTCTATTAGTGGTTGCTTCTGTTATGGAATTTTCTCCCTCAATCTTACTAATTCTGGATCATCATATTGTCTTTCCTTTACCTCTGTCATAAGTGAGGATTCCGCTGTGCTTTGAATAACAACTCCCCCATTACCTTGGTCTAGTAGTCGAACATGCAAATTAGCTAACTGATGTAGTTCTCTTGTCATCTCAATCTTTCTATTTTCCACGTGGCTCAAGCATCCCATGGATTTGCGGCTAAGTGCATCGGCCACTACATTGGCCTTCCCTGGATGGTACAAAATATCTACGTCATAATCCTTTAGTAACTCTAGCCACCTTCTTTGCCTTAGGTTTAAGTCATTCTGTTTGAATAAATACTGTAGACTTTTGTGGTCCGTAAACACGTCTACATGGACTCCAAACAAGTAATGGCGCCAAATTTTCAAGGCAAATATAATTGCTGTCAATTCAAGATCGTGAGTAGGGTAATTTTGTTCGTGCTTTCTTAGTTGTCTCGAGGCATAGGCAATAACTCTACCATGTTGCATTAAAATGCAGCCCAACCCAATCCTTGAAGCATCACAATAAACAACATAACCTTCCATGCCCTCTGGCAGAGTTAAGACAGGTGAAGTAAGTCTGTCCTTCAACTCCTGAAAACTCTGCTCACATGCATCAGACCACTGGAACTTGGCAGTTTTATGAGTCAACTTTGTCAATGGTGCAGATATAGAAGAAAATCCTTCCACAAACCTCCGGTAATAACCTGCTAAGCCCAAAAAACTACGGATCTCTGTAGCATTCAAGGGCCTCGGCCAATTCTTTACTGCTTCAATCTTTTGGCCGTCAACTGTAATACCTTCGTCTATAATTATATGGCCAAGAAAAGCCACTGAAGTCAACCAAAACTCACATTTGGAGAACTTCATATATAATTTATGATTCTGAAGTGTTTGCAATACTGCACGTAAATGATCAACATGTTCGGCTTTGGACCGCGAGTAAATCAGGATATCGTCAATAAATACGATCACGAATACATCTAAGAATGGCTTGAAGACCCGATTCATTAGGTCCATAAAAGTTGTTGGGGCATTAGTAAGCCCAAAAGACATTACTAAAAATTCAAAGTGGCCATACCTTGTCCTAAAGGCTGTTTTTGGAACATCTACCCCTTTAACACGTAACTGGTGATACCCCGACCGCAAGTCAATCTTTGAAAAACATTTGGCGCCTTGCAACTGATCAAAAAGGTCGTCAATTCTTGGAAGCGGATACTTATTCTTGATTGTAACTTTGTTCAGTTGTCGGTAATCAATACACATTCTCAAGGACCCATCCTTCTTACGAACAAACAAAACTGGTGCGCCCCATGGCGATGTACTAGGCCTAATGAAACCTTTTTCGAGTAGATCCTTTAACTGTTCCTTTAACTCTCTTAATTCTGCAGGAGCCATCCTGTAAAGGGGAATTGATATTGGCTGAGTATCTGGGAGTAGGTCAATGGCAAACTCAATTTCCCTTTTTGGAGGGATTCCTGGAAGCTCATTCGGGAATACATCTAGAAACTGACTCACCACGGGAACCGATTGAAGAGTCGTTGGTCCATCCTCTGTGCTTCTTACTCGGACTAAATGATAAATATAGCCTTTAGAAATCATTTTCTGGGCCTTAAGGTAGGAAATAAACCTACCCCTTGGCGTGGCAGCATTACCTTTCCACTCTAGGATTGTCTCTTCCAGAAAATGGAATTTGACAACCTTATTTCTACAATCGATATTAGCATAACATACAGCTAACCAGTCCATGCCTATAATGACATCGAAGTCAATCATATCTAATTCGATTAGATCAGCTGAAGTGAAGCGGTCATAAATCCACACTGCACAATCTCGATAAACTCGTCTAGCTGTAATAGATTCACCAACCGGTGTAGATACAACAAAGGGTCTAGGCAACAACTCAGGGCCTGCCCCCAACTTACCAGCAATGAGCAGGGTAACATATGAAAGAGTAGAGCCAGGATCTATAAGTGCATAAACAACATGAGTAAAAATAGTCAATGTACCTATAACAACATCAGGTGACGATTCCAAGTCCTGGCGACCGCCTAGAGCATAAGTTCGATTCTGACCACTGCCTGAAATGGATGCTCCTCCTCCTCCTTTACCTCTACCATGACCTGGTGTTGCCTGTTGGCCTGTCCTAGGGGGACGAATAGTAGATGAAGAATCTGCCATCGACCCTGTAGGCTGGGACATCTCACCCCTACCTCTACTCGGACAGTCTCGCATAAAATGACCAGGATGCCCACATGAATAACAAGTATCTGAACCCAGGCGAAATATCCCAGGATGCTTCCTACCGCACTGAACACTAGGTGGCAAAGGTGGCCTCATCTGACCTGAATTCCCCTGGCGATAGGAACTGGATGCACCTGAACTGTGGCCTGGTCCAGTCTGAGAAAAACGATCATACCTCTGCCTTTGCAACTGATACGGGGCACCACTAGTAGGGTGGGGTGATCGCCTATTAAAATGTGGCCTAACATTACCTCATGGCTCTACATAGGACCCAGTAGATCTAGCCCTCTTATTCTGATCCCTTTCTCGGCTTTGGTTATCTCCAATTTGTACTTCAAGATCCTCCGCAGTCTGAGCAATAGCCTGTATCTTAGAAATATTCATATCCTCTTGTGTGGCTGCTATTGTTAATCCCTTAATCAATTCATCCTTAAGGCCATGCACATATCGATGAACTCTAGCTCGCATCGTACTCACAATATCGGGGGCGTACCTGGCTAATGAATTAAACCTGAGGTTGTACTGTCGAATATTCATATTGCCCTGCCTAAGGGCTAGAAATTGATCAAGTCTAGCCTCTCGAACCTCCTGTGGAAGATAGTGAGCTAGGAAGGCCTCTGAAAATTCCTCCCATTCAGCTGGGGGTGCATTTGATCCCCTAAACCGATCCCAAGCCTCGAACCATAAAATGGCCACATCTCGTAACCTGAAAGATGCAAACTCCACTGCCTCCACTACTGTTGCATGCATGACTCTAAGTACTCGATAAGTCTGATCAATAAACTCCTGAGGATCCTTACGTGGGTTAGAGCCTGTAAATATAGGAGGACTTAGGCTGATAAACTCTCGAGCCCTAAAGCTTTCTGAGCCACCTGACCTAGTACTCGCTGATGCCCCAATTTGTTGTTGTTGTGTGGCTACCATCTGGGTCAATAATCGAACAGCACTCCTGATGTCTTGGTCCTCTACTTTAGGTGGAGGAGCTACAAGTGGTGGTTCATCTCTAGCTATCTCAGATGCCACTGGAGCAGGTGGGGTCAAGGGTACTGGATCCTCTCTAGCCTCATCAGGTACTTGATGAACTTTGATCTCTGGTGTCAGTGATTCACTTTGAGCCTCAAATCTATCCAATCGGATAGGCGGGGAACGACTAGTACCTCCCCCCATATCTGTGCCAACCCGTCGACTACTCATTTGTCTGGTCACAGGCATTTCTTTAAACAAGGAATAGAAAAACATGAATTAGACTTCAAACATCTCATGACCTCGTTCTATTGCACGATCTAGCAAATGAAAGAAGGATAACAATTCCTAAATGTCCTGTAGCCTCATGATTATAGGTATGGTGCAGAACACACCCATAAGCAAGACTCTACTAGACAAGGCTTGTAGGCTCCCTGGGATTCGACGTGCTCTGATACCAAGTTTGTCACGCCCCAAACCATAGGAGGCATGACCGACACCCGGAGCCCCAAAAGGCCGAGGGTGCCAAAATAGAGTGTATCTCTATTGAACCTACTGGGGGTCTTAGACCGACAAGGTCTCTAAGAATAGCAATTTGAAACACTGAAAGCTCAATAGTAGGTAAGCAACTCAAGGCCAACAAGGCTATTATCATAGTAGATAGCTAATAACAAGGCCGACAAGGCCATACCCAACACTGATGTACATATACACGTCTACAAGCCTCTAGGAGTAAGTAAAATATTTCATATCCAGGACAGGGCCCTGGACTACCCATAAGTTGTACATATACATAACCTGATCAAAATATAAGCTAGACCTCATACTCGTCAGCTCCAGGAAGAATAGAGCTTACCAAAATGGCTGAACTCTGCAACTCCTACTGAAGAGGTCTATCTGGGTTTCTGTCTGGACCTGCAGGCATGAATGCAGCGCCCCCAGGCAATGGGGATGTCAGTACAACAATAATGTACTGGCATGTAAGGTAGAAGCATAAAAGCAAGTCGCAAGTAGTAAATCTGAACAAGATATAATATGAAACTTGTAAACTGTAATTGGTAAGACTCGTTAAGCTCTTTCTCCCTTATTCTTTTTAGAATACAACACATGCATTAACCCACACCGTAACTGACTTTTTATAACCCACACTGAACCACAATAGCACCTTGGTGCACCCTATATATAATAGCCTCAATATGGCAGTAGCCCCTCGGCGCACACTATGTATATAATGGCCTCAATATGGCAGTAGCACCTCGGTGCACACTATGTATATAATGGCATCAATATGGCAGTAGCACCTCCGTGCACACTATGTATATAAAAGCCTCAATATGGCAGTAGCACCTCGGTGCACACTAACACGCAAACCACATATAATAAGTGTATTACTAGATTGACCTTTAAAGTTATTCTTGTTATTTATGAAGGTTCATTTAGATTACTTCTTTAGCCTTGGCTTACTAGGTGTTGGACTCAACATACCAAACACATATAAATTGGGATTTGACTTTCTAACTTTCCTTGTATACTTTCTAAACCTTGATTAGGGATCACACTACAAAGAAGAAACTTGACAAAAGGATAACTTACGTTTCGTGCAAAAAGAATCAGATTTTTATAAGAAGGCGACTTGAATCACCATAATGTATAACTTAGTTCCTTAAGACTTTTTGAGTTACCAAATCAGCTCTCTTACAATAGAATACTCAAATTCCTTCTTTCAGAGATTTAGAGTTCTATTTCTAGATTCATGCCGATAAGGAATAAATAAGCCTTAAGATACCTCGTTCCATCCGAAGATTGTGCTTACCAGAACTTGGGCTTTCCTTTATTAAGTTAATCTACAACACAAGGGTATAATAAAGCTAATATTAGCTCTTAAACCTGATGCAACCTTTCCAAAACAGTAGCTAAACATTTCCCGGGCAGATTTACGTATTTTGCATTAATTAAAGGTGTATCGTCACACCTTTCTCCCCTGTCCAATACACATCACACACACACCAACATACTGCCTCCAATAATACAAAATACATCAAACAGCTCCTACACAACTCACCATGCCGAAATACAATAGCAACACATTGAACCCACGGCTTCTGATCGCCGTCCCGTGAGTTCTTAACAACAATTCGACAACAATTGTCCATCCGAACTTTAATCCAAAAATATGATTATGGTCAGAGTACTTACCACACTTGAAGGTGTGTTTTATCCTCTTTTTATTTAAGCGTTGAAAAGCTTAAGTACCCCTACACATACACCAACAAGAGAAGAAGAAATCTCTTAATTGTTACACAATTTCTATGTGTTAAATCTTAAGAAAGGGGATGCCATAGTTCATGCCTTTCTTACCATAGGATATCCTAGCTATATGTAGTAGATTAATACCAAGATAACAAGTTGTTTAACTCACCTTAAGCTTGAATGAATCTTGATCTTCTTAGAACCCTAAAGAGAGAGAAGGGCTGCCAAAAGGAAAGGAGATAAGAGAGAATTTTTCCAGCTTTTTGTGATTAATATTGATCAACAAAAGGTCTGTATAAAGGGACCTTTTTCGCCGACTTTTTTGAGTATATTTGGGACAAAATGGGTCAAGAAAATTGGGCCAAAATTACCCTTTGCTTGGGCCTCAAAAGGGTTAAGTTTTGTTGCTGATTTTGGGCTTCTCTTGGGTCAAAATGTGGTCAATATTGGTGGCTACCTTTTGTAGTTGTTTGGGCCAGATTTGGTTGTACTTTGATGGGCCAACTTTAAGATTCATTTGGGCTACCATTAGGTCTAAGAATCCATGGTGTTGCTGCCCGTAATCGGCCCTCGAAACTTAGCTCGTTAGCGTAAGTAGGTGATGCACCTACTTGTCACCTAAGAGCTTAGATAAGTCGAGCAAGTACCTCACTTGTTTTATCTCATTTTCAAAACCCTCATCCTTATAATTTAACTTAACACTTATATACGTTTGACCATTTCAAATTCTAGGCCAAAGTACCCCTTCACAATCTCGAGCTCAAATACCTTCATCGATATTTACTTAGTCACATAGGTTTTGAAAGGTACGGGGTGTTACATAAATAAAAATATTTAAAAGAGCAATTGAAATTAAAAAGTACAAATGGGTGAGTTATTGTTTGCTCACAATTGTTGAAAGGAAAAAATCGAGAATTGAGCGTAGTGAGTGATTGTTAAGAATTGTATAGAGGAATTCAACGTGTAAAATTGCTAATAAGTGATTTGTAATACCCTGTACGTTTCAAAACCTATATGACTAAGTTAATATCGACGAAGGTACTTAAGTTTGGGATGGAAAGGTGGTATTTGGGCCTAGAGTTTGAAATGATCAAATGTATATAAGTGTTAAGTTAAAGTATAAGGATAAAGGTTTGAAAAATAAAATAAAATAAGTGTGGTGCTTGGTCGACTATTTAAGCTAATAGGTGATAAGTAGGTGCATTACATACTTACCCTAAATGAACCAAGATACAAGGGCCGATTATGGACAGCACCTACATGGAATATTGAACCTAAAGGTGGGCAAAATTAAGCTCAAAGTTGGCCCAATAAAGTTATATTGTAATGACCGGGTCCGTCATTACGGGTAGACCAATCGTGCTAAGTCTTAGAGTTAGAAAACTCCGGGTTTGGGAGTTTGAAATTCTGGGCTAGGCTAGCCTCGGCCGGTTTTGGAGCGAGGTAGAGCCTAGGGAAATCTGGGTAAAAATGAGTTTAGGTGTCTTGGATTGAGCTAGTTTTCCACGTAGCCAAGACATAAAGTAGTCCGGGGGACTTTTCGAACTTTTCAGAATCGAATTTGGGTAAGTAAAACTCCCAAAATCGTGTTTGATGTGAAAGGGTTATTTCGAGATATCGGGGGAACCAAGTGTGTTGTGAAATAGCCAAAACTGGCATATTTATGAACTTTCTGCCCATGACGAGCGTTGTCACGAGCGATAGCGGCCATCGCTATAGTGGTAGAAATTACCGCTATAGCAGCAGTCAAGGGGCGGTCAACTCACTTAAGACTGCTATAGCGGCAGGTGACCGCTATAGCGGCAGGTGACCGCTATAGCGACAGGTGACCGCTATAGCGGGAGGTGACCGCTATAGCGGGACTGCTATAGTGGAGCGGGGACCGCTATAGTGGGCCGTTGGGTTTTTAATGCAGAAACATCTCTCAAAACATCAGAATTTCACAAGTTTGTTTTGGGAGAAGGGCGGGGCGAATTCAGGCGATTTTCTTCATTCCTCCACCAAAAATCATTCCTAAGGTAAAGTTTTCATTTCCCACACTTTGTACTACATTTTCTATGTGGTAGAATTGCTAGGAGGGAAATTGGGGAAGGTTGGAATGACCTAAGGATGATGGTATTCAGGGAAGAAGGGGGTTCCAAACATGTATGTTCTTGGGTGTTGATTTAAGTATGTTAAAATGGTCATAGGCTGTTTAATTTCTAGTTTTGTTCGTAAAGAAATGATAAGACTAGGAGAATTAACGGTGAAAAAGCCCGAGAAAAGGGTGGGATGATCATGAGTGGCCTGAGGTTTGGGGATTTTGTATAATTCAGGTAATGTACAGGCCTGTATATTAATTGTATGCATTATGTGTTATTTTGAGACCAAGAACGTGAGAGGAATCTGGAACACGGGAAAGCTCGGGTTGTATAGAGCTTGGAGCATTCGAGGTAGGTGATGGCTTTCGTATTTCTTCGAATGTGTATATTCATTGTGCTCGTTGTCTAAGTAATTGTGTGCATTACATCGCTTAGGGGATTTGTGTGGAATGTCTAAGTTCGGTTTACAGTCTATGTTTGAATAGTTTTTACTTGTTGGTTTTGCAAGGGGTGTGCATTCATTCTATTGACTGTTGTTGTTGACATTCAGTTGGCTCAGGTACCACGCCTGGTACGGGTATACCACATGGTTGGCACGGGTACCACGCCTGGTACGGGTATACCACATGGTTGGCACGGGTACCACGCCTGGTACGGGTATAACATTCGGTTGGCATGGGTACCACGCCTGGTACGAGTTTACTTTATTGCATCTTGCACTGTTTCATTGATTATTGTATTGCATTGGTTGATATTGGTTCCGTGAGAGGACCTGGTTGTTTTACTGAATGTGATACTTGATATTAGTTCCGTGAGTGGACTGGGTTGTTATTGAAAAGTGCTACTGATTGGTGGTCCTTGAGTGGCCGGAAAACTGTTGTATGATTGTTGAATTAGCTTGGTTTAGGCCGGGTAAATCATTACTTGTGGTATTTGTCTAGAGGGGATTCCCGGGTGGGTCCGGGCTAGATGGTAAGGTGTGGTTATGGTTATTCTTGTTGGTGGAATAGAACTGTAAGAGATGGATTCATGCGGTAACAAGCTAGGTAGAGACATATAGTCTAAAGATGCCTGTGATATTGTTGCATGTTTTCCATACTTGTTACTGGATTTTGCATACTATTTATATACTGTTTTCTTGAATACTGGCTGATGATCCTACCAGTATACAGTGGTGGTGCACTGATACTGCACTTGTCTTTCTTTTAGTGAGTACAAGAAATCTTTCAGCGGCTGAGACAAGGCCTCAAATTTAGCACCGACGATTCCGATCATCAAGGGTGAGCTAGTGATTCGAGCTACCTTGGGATTATCTCTAGAGTTTTAGTCCATTAGTTCGGCCTTAAAAACTATTCTTATTTTGTTTGGAGTTGCATTCCCGTACTCTAGATTTGGTATTGATGTTTGGTATGATGACTTTCAGTTCCTAGGTGGGAAATTTCCGCAGTTTATTATTAATGATAAGTTTTTGATTAGTGATCTTACTTCTATTGCTAGTTTTCATTTATGCTTGCTAGTTTTAGGCTGTTAGTCTAGGCAAGGGTGGAACTCTATTGGTTCGCTCATCCGGGGGTTGGGTGGGTGCCACTTACGATGGGTTGGGTGGTGACAGATATTAAATCTGAACCAAACAAGTACAAAAGTAGCCACCAATGTTGATCAAATTATGACTCAAGAGAAGCCCAAGATCAGCCACAAAATTTAACCATTTGAGGTCCAAACAAAGGCAAATTTTGGCCAAAGTTTTTGACCTATTTTGTTCCCAAACATGTCCAAAAGGTCGGTTAAAGAGGCATTCTGTCATGACTCATTTCACGGGATCGTGCGGCACCTATTAGACTATAACTCGATAAGAGAACCCATATCATCCAACCCCTTTAAAGTTGAAGTTCTTAAGAAGAAAATTATATGTAATAAATATTTACAATTGAAAAAACAAGAAATCAACTTTTATTTTTTCAAAATAATACAACCTTTCTCAAGGACCTAGTCAAGTCATGTACAAGTTCTTCTAAAATAGAGTAATAACAAAATAAAAGACATACTTTTCCGCTTGAGGAAAGAGATATGCAAAAGCTGATGATGAATATCCATCACTTCAGCGAAACTTCAAACAACCTGAAATACACCTACATTCCAATAGATGTAGCAAGAGTAGTATCAGTACACCACACGTACTGGTAGGCATCATTGATAGATTAAGATTAGTTCATGCAACACAATATAAAATCAATAAAATTAACAGAGTTAACCTCATACAATAAGTTCAGGCCACTTATTCAAACCTCACCATATCACCTTAACAAGTCTATAAAAGAGTAGGATTATCTTTCTTGATTACAGCGGTCTACAACTATGATTCCTAGACATACCTTTTTCACTTGTGATAATTACAAGGATCACCAGCATAATTACTAATACTTAGCACCATCATAATAACACCCGTCCATCACCCTTCACCCAACCATTCAACTATCATAGAATATTAAGTTTATGAAACCCATCACTTTCGTAGAAACATCCCCTATCATAATTGACGCAACAACAACAGACACAACAATACATCAAACACTTAGCCTCAGAAATCAAGTAGTCAACAATAACCAGACAATAACTCAAATGCAAAAATATCCATAACAATCAATACCAAGCATATAAGTCACCAAACAGACAAAGAAGTCATCATCAAACTCTGCAACTATAATGCAATCACAACACAATCATTGAATATTATTCTTACTGAATCACAACTGTATAGCTTTTGTGCCTTATCAGCCTAACTCTGTATCATATCTGGACATATATCTGTCACTCATCTATACACACATATTAAAATAACTTTAATCTTGCTCAACTAATCATGACCTACAGGGGAACCTAGGTGTCCATGTACCATGCCAGTGTGGTACCCGATCCATCACATAACTTCTCATTTGTAAGTTCACATCAAACTCGAGCCACTCATTATCAGAATAGTATATATATTCCTTATTCCTCTCATATATGTCTCTATTCTCTATGCTCAATTATCTTATAGGATAATGAATACAAGTACACATCGATAATCAAAACTACTCACAATAATTACAAGTAATTTTAAGACATACATTAATAATTTAACAACTTATTCATACAACCGTTATCAAGCCAACCGTTGTCAATCGCAGTCTATGTCCGAAAACTAATCAAACATGTTTAACAACTCATAACACATATAAGTGACTAATCAAAGTCTAACTCCAAATAAGAAATCATTAATTCACCATAGTTACTCAATGACATTATCATACCTAGAACATAAAATTCAGTTTAAGTGTAGGACCTAATCATGCATACTATTATCAATCTTAAAAGCATCACACAATTAGAAAGTTTTCATAGGACAATACGCCAACCCTCAAATCAAAATACAATTCTTAGTTCATTCATCTTTTACCCCAGATCATGCTATAATATTTAACCATGTTTTATCCCATGAGGTTCATTTTAAGACGACAATGATGTAATCACTACTTATGCGGAAACACACTCCAAAACACATGCAAATAGATGTTACTAACCCCACAGTTCCTTCCATCCCTTAAGATTATTAGTTTGGATTTTATAGTTAAATCAACACATCACCACTCCACCCTCTTACATTTATCCTGTCTGAATTATGAACATATATTAATATTTTCAAACAATTCACTACAAAGTATATGCCAATCACATCAAACGCAACCCTCCTACATTATTCTAGGCGACATCCGACCGGACACCATACTTGAAGGCCTAATCATACTTTCTCCCGTCAATTATATATCATATATATGACTTACTAGTCAAAGTCTAACTCAAAAAAAACTATAACCTACCTCGATGCTAAGCTTCTCTCATAGTATCCATATAACATTGATCCTTTCTCTTGATCTAGCATCCATGGTGGAGAATTGGCAAGGGAGAGGGTGGAAATGAGTTCTTTGAGGGCTTCTCCTCTCTTTTCTTGGGTGTTCTATCTTGAAACTACCCTAGGAGAATGTTTAGTAGGAAACCCTACTTAGATTAGGTGCTCAACTCTAAAATAAACTTAAATACAAAATTTTAGTTTACGTCTCTCGCTGCAGCGATAATTACCTTTGCTGCAGTCGACTCGCTATAGCGGCCAATAGACCACTACGGTGAAACATGCCTGATTGGGTACACTTTTTTTTACCCTATTTTATTCGATCATTGCTTAATATTTACATCTGTTATTTCAAAACCAAATCACATACCAATAAAATTTTAATTCATACATTTATATCAGAGAGATTCAATAATGACTGGGTGGGTTGTTACATTAGATACCAATTAAATAATTGTTCATTTCCAAATGACCCTAAGTGACATAGAAGCAAAAGTCCTCTTTGTGTTGAGGTGAAAATTAGGAGTTACATCTAAGGTTGTTTCATTGTCTATTTTTATCGGACTCGCTTGTTCACATTACCAAATCAAATAATGTTCTCGCTTGTTCTTATCTACTGAGACCCTATGGAATGTTTGGGTGAAAAATTAAAGCACATACGCATAAATTTTTAATTATTCATTCACAATATCCTATCTTTGGATGGAAGTTCATTTACACATACTTTGTTCAATGATTTTCTTACTAAAAACTCGAGAAAGTTTTTCACTTGATTATTCCCCAACTTTTCATACTACCCCTATTTTGTAGGTTCCTATTTGATTCAAAATCCTTTTTAATCAATTGGTTATGCTAACATCACCACTTATTGAACCCTCATCGAGGAATAACTCAGGATGGTATACGATAACGAGAAAGATAGGATTAAACACTGGATCATGTAATGCCGACATAGTGGTAACACTAGAGAACATGCAGACCACTACAATGATGGAGTTCTCGCTACAGCTAGCTTGCTACAGCGGACTACTGGCAACTGCAACAAAGGATGCTTGGTAGATTTAAAAATGAAAGAGAGAGGTTCACTTTTCATATTCCTCCAAACTCAACTCTTATTGGACTCAAAATTCTCTCTGCAACTTCCCCCCCCTCTACTTCAATTTCTAAGGTAAATTTCACTTGGTATTGCTTTATTTTGTTGTTTAGCACTTTTATATCACATTTTACGCATGCCTATTGTGCTTCGGTTGTTATAGAATTAGGATTTTGGGAGTTAGGTTTTGACTGCCCTTGTGAGGGGGATAAATCCAAATATGCTTGTTTATTTTACATTTTCAAGTCTCTTATATTGATCTCTGTGTAAGATCTACTGAGTTCATAGGGGGGGGGGGTTGAACATGAAAATAGGGTGGGTAACTAAGTAGAGAGTTTTTGATATTTTTTCGAGCCCTTAGGGCTTAACTTAAGGGTTAAATCAATATAACATGAAGGTAGGTGTCATGCATGCCAACATATTTCCTGATCTATGCTATGATTTGGTGAAATGAAGCAAAAAAGCCTAAAGGCCATGGCTGGGGTTCAGAGGTTTGAGAAAGAAGATATCTTCTGCTGCAGTAAGGGTTTTCTCACTGGTATGGACTTGCCATAGCGATTCTTACCCTGCTATAGCGGCTGAGTTTGCTCTGGCAAACTTTGCATTGCTACACTAACCTCGCTGCAGTGGAGATTCCTGAGGCAGAATAACAACTTTTAAGGGGATTTAATTCTCAACTATTTTTCTGTGACTCCCTTTCATTTATGCATAACTTATTATCACCCGATCCTTGAAAACATTATTAACATAGATTTCCTTTTACAAGTACTACTGTTATCATGGCTGAAGATGGTGATACTCCTTACCAAAGGTTCGTGAATAATTAATGTAAATGGCAGTTCATGGAGCAGAAAGTCAAGGTCCTCATACATGAATGGGACTTTATTATGAAGGGGGTGGCGGAGAAGGCACCAGAGTTCTTTACCCTATTACAGGAGATAAGGTGGACTCCATTGGTGGAAGAACCTTGCCGTTATAATGACAACTAGGTGAGTGAGTTCTATGCTATGCTTCCGACTGTCAATTGGACTAGCCCAGACCTGATAATGTACACCTAGGGTGAAACCATCAGGATTGGGGAGGCAAATATTAATAAGGCTCTGGGGTTTCTTAACACCTAGAGGTTGAGTTCAAGGCTAAGGATGTCGATGAGAATAGGCAGTGGCTAGTGGATACCTTGGCGAGGGAGGACAAGAAGGGTCAGATCATTTTGGTAAATAGTCAGAGGGGATGAAGAGAACCTACTTCACTCTCGAGGCTCGGAGGTGGATGAACTTGGTTGCTAGAAGGGTCCGTGCTTCCAATAACGTTAATGAGGTGATCTACCATTGGGCTTTGGTGGTGGCTTGCATATTAGACAGGGTGCCAGTGAATATGGGGGCGCAAGTGGTGAGGAATCGAGGTACTTTATTATGAAGAGTGGAGCAAGCTTGCTATTTCCCTCTCTTATCACTACTCTGTGTGAGTAGACAGGGGTGCCCACGAAACCAAAAGATCGCATGATAAAGTGTGACATGGCCTTCCATCCTCTGAGAGTGAAGGGTGCACATGAGCATTGCAAGTAAAGAAAGGTCAGCTCGGAAGGAGAGAGTAGCGATGGCCAGAGGTGCGATGAAGATAGGATTAGACCATCACAACCTGTAGGCCTCTTTGAGTGTATGGAGGCAAAGATGGCCATTATGAGGGAACTCCTGAGGGGTTTTCCCAAGCCTCCCTAGAATACCATATCATCGAGTGCTTCTGCTCACAGATGCTTCATAGGGCACTTTTGAGTCCCTGGCCAAGCTAATGTAGAGCTCCTGGAAGACTTAGATGCGAAGAAGAAGAAAAGGAGCTCACAGGAAAAGATGTTGGTACTAGTGTGAAAGGGGGTGAAGATTTTTCCAAATACCCTAGACCTACGCGCGAAGCTCCCTAAATGGGCCAAGGAGGATGCTCATAAGTTCTTCTTTTTGAGTGGGTAGGACAACAAAAATTCTAATGGCTTAGGCCCCGATTGTGATGGAGCATCCAACTAGGCGGCGGCACAATGCATCCTTCTCATATTTTTAGTTCTAGTTATTATCTACCCTTGTAGGGATCTTTTAAAAAAAATTCATTTCTTGCATGTTTTGGACAACCCTTTATTTTGGTTGGATAATTTCCATTGTTTTTTGGTTTACGGGTGCCCGTTGATGGCACTCGGAGGACAATGACCTTATTTTGGGCTGGTACCTTTATATTATAATCATTTTTGTACAATTATAGGTCTTTTATCATATTAGCAGGTGGAGTTCCTAAAATAGGGGATTGATTTCTGGATTCTATTTTACACATGTCTGTTGCAGCAGACAATATTTTTGCTACAGCAAAATGCTACGGCGATAATATTTTTTGTTATGACTATCAATTACATTTAACGGAGGTACGCTATGGTAAGGGTAGTGGCTATAGAGGTCCAAGCCTTGTTGGAATGGACCTCTACACCTAGCACATGTGCGCTACAGCAACCCTTCAGATCACTCACAGAAGCGGACTTACTGGCGCGACAAACCCTTTTGCTATAGCAAAGCTTTCCAGGCAGAATGGTACAATATAAGAACTTTTCACTTTATTAGCCGGCATAGATTTTTTTCAGTATTACTTCAACCTACAACAATTCCAGTCAAACACTTCAGCATGATTCCTATTGCCATATACTAATTGGAATCTCGTATATACCAATTGAACTTATCGAGATACCAATTGGAATTATTCAGATACTAATTGAACTTAAATTGGATAACCGATGAACTGAGACATCATGATATGGAAGAAGAAAGAGGGAAAGCTTCCTAATTGCCTTATAGCTTCCCGAGGATTTGATGTGGATATCTACACACTAATCTACAAGACTCTACTTGACATTGCTCTTGTACCTATCAGACTGGTAACCTAGGCTCGGATACCAATTATCACGACCCATTCACAGGATCATGTGAGCATCTACTCGACTCTTACTCGATATGAGAACCCTTACAATCCAACCCTTTTAAAGATGAAGTTCATAAGAAGAAAATTATTCGTAATAAAAATTTACAATTGAAAAAAAAAGAAATTATCTTTTATTCCTTCAAAACAATACAACCTTTTTCAATGACCTAGTCTAGTTATGTACGAGAGCTTTTAATAAAGAGTTATGACAAAATAAAAGACACAACTTTTGCATGTGGAAACAAATATGCAGAAGCTGATAATGAATATCAACCACTTCAAATAAACTTCAAACAACCTGAAACACACCTATATCCTAAAAGATGTAATAAGAGTAGTATCAGTACACAAAATATATTAATAGGCATCATCGATCGACTAAGATTAGTTCATGCAACATAATATAAATTCAACAAAATCAATAGATTTAACCTCATACAATAAGTTCATTCCACTTATTCAAACCTCACCATATCACCTTAACAATTCTATAAAAGAGTAGGATTATCTTTCTTATTTTACAGTGGTATCCAGCTCTGATTCCTAGACATACTATTTTCACTTTTGATAACTACAAGGATCACCAACAAAATTACTAACACTTAGAACTATCATCATTACATTCATCCATTACCCTTTACCCAACCGTTCAACTATCACAGAATATTAAGTTTATGAGACCCATCACTTTCACAGAAATATCCCCCTATCATAATTGGACAAGCAACAACAGATAAAACAACATATAAAATGCTCAACCTTATAAATCAAGTAGTCAACAATAACCAGGCAATAACTTAAATGCAAACATATCAAGACAATCAATCCCAGGCATACAAGTCACCAAATAGACATATAAGTCATCATCAAACTCTGCAACTATAATGCAATCACAACATAATCATGGAATGTTATCCTTACTGAATCACAATTGTATAGCCTCTTTATCTCATCATCCTCATTATGTACCATATCTAGACACATATTTGACACTCATCTGTACACACATGCTAAAGACACATTAATTTTTTCCAACTAGTAATGACCTACAGGGGACCCTAGGTGTCTATGTATAGTAATTGCATGGTACCCGATCCATCACATAACCGCTCATCCATAAGCTTACATCACACTTAAGCCATTCATCATCAAAATAGTATATATATTCCTTATTCCTCTCACATATCTTTGTATGCTTTCTGCTCAGTTCTCTCACGGGATAAAGAATACAAGTACACATTGATGATCACAAGTGCACACAACAATCATATGACATTTTAAGATAGACTTAAATAATATAATAGCTTATTTATACAAGCATTGTCAAGCCAACCATTGTTAATCACAGTCTATGTCTGAATACCAATCAAGCATACTTTATCAACTCATAAAACATATAAATGACTAATCGAAGTCTAACTCCAAATAAGACACCATTAGTTCACCACATTTACTCAACAACATTATCATACCAGGAAAATGAAATTCAATATAAGTGAAGAACCCATCATGCATACTGTTATCACTCTCAAAAGCATCACACTATTAGCAGGTTTTCACAAGATAATACGCCAACCCTCAAATCAAAATATAGGACTTAGTTTATTCATCTTTTACCCCAGATCATGCTCTAATATTTAACCGTGGTTCATCCCACTAGGTTCATATTAAGACGAAAATGATGTAATCACTACTTATGTGGATACCTCCCTCAAAACACATGCAAATAGATGTTAGTAACCCCACAGTTCCTTCCATCCCTTAAGATTATTAGTCTAGGTTCTATAGTTAAATCAACACACCACCACTCCACTCTCTTCCATTTATCTTGTCCGAATTATGAACATATGTTGATAAGTACACATAATTCACTATAGAGCATATCCCAATCATCACAAACATAACCCTCTTATATTACTCTAGTCGACATCCCGCTGGATACCATGTCTGAAGGCCTAATTATACTTTTTCCCATTTATTCTACATTGAATATATGACTTACTAATCAAAGTCTAACTCGAGTAAACTATAACCTACCTCGATGCTAAGTTTCTTCCATAGTATTCATAGAATATCGCTCTTGCTCTCGATCTTGCATCCATGGTACAAAATTAGTGAGAGAGAGGGTGGAACTGCGTTCTTTGAGAGCTTCTCCTCTCTGTTCTTAGGTATTCTATCTTGAAACTATCCTAGGTGTATTTTTAGGAGGAAACCCTCCATTTATTAGGAGTTGAACTTTGAAATAAACTTAAACTCAGAATTCTGATTCGCATCTCTCACTGCAGTGGTCATCACCTTCACTGCAGTGGACTTTTAATTGTGGCTAATAAACCGCTATGGTGGAACTCACCTAACTAAGCCCACTTTATTTTAACCTATTTTATTCAATCATTTCTTAACATTTAAACCCGTTATTCCAAAACTAAATCACATACCTATAGACTTTTAATTTTTACATTCGTATCATAGAGATTCAATAACGACTAGATGGGTCGTTACATGATCACACATATACCATGATTTGATCAATATTCATAACAAAAATCTGGAAAAGAAATCTCAAACTCTCTTCTCTCTTCTTGCTCTTGGTGGCATCCCCTTAGCTCCTTTAGGGTTCTAAGAACATTAAGATTTCTTTAAGCTTAAGGTAAGTTAAAACACTAATATTTTGGTATTAATCTACCACAAATATATAGGAAATCATGTTGTAAGGAGTAGATGGATTATGGAATCCCTTTTCCAGAGATTGGACACTCAATATTGTATAACAATTAAGAGATTTCTTCTTCTCTTATTTGTGTATGTGTAGAGGGTACTTAAGATCCTCAAGACATAAAAAATGAACAAAAACATCCCTTCAAGTTTGGTAAGTACTCTACCATAATCATCTTTTTGTATGAAAGTTCAGACGGAGATATTTTATTAAATTATCGTTAAGAACTCACAGGACAGTGATCGGAAGTCATGCATTTAATGTGTTGGTATTTTATTTCGAGTATGGTGAGTTGTGTAGGGTCTGTATTATATGTTTTGTATTGTTGAAAGTAGTAGGTTTGGATGTGTGTGTGTGAATTGTATTGAAATATTAGAGAATGGTATGGTGATACACCATTTAATTGATGCCAATACGTGAATCTTCTCGAAAAATGTTTAGCTACTATTTTGGTGAAGTTGCATCATGTTCAAGAGCTAATATTAGATTTATTATGCACTTATATTTTAGATTAACTTAATAAAAGAAAGTCTAATTCATGGTAAGCATAACCATCGGAAGAAACGAGGTATGTTAAGACTTCTATATTCCTTATCAGCACTAATCTAGAAATAAACACTAAATTTCCAAAAGAAGGAATTTGAGTATTGTGTTTTAAAGGAGTTGTCTTGGGAACTAAACAAGTCTTAAGGAACACTAAGTGATATGTTATAATGATTCAAGTCGCTTTCTTTAAAAATCTTATTTTTGAAAAAAAATGTAAGTTATTCTTTTGTCGAGTTTCTCTTTTCATTGTAATCTCTAATCAAACTTTCGAAGAAATAAAAGAAAGTTTAAGTTATTATTTTGTCGAGTTTCTCTTTTCATTGTAATCTCTAATCAAACTTTAGAAGAAATAAAAGAAAGTTTAGAGAGTGAAATCCCTATTCATATTCATGGTAAGTTGAATCCTAAAAAGTACTTTAGAGCAACGTTTAGTAAGTTGAGACTAAAGAAGTTAGCTAAAGAAATCTTCATAATTAAAGGAAGTAACTTCAAAGTCAATCCCGATGATACACTTATCATGGGTGGGTTGTGTGTGTTAGTGTGCACCGATGTACTACTGCTATATTAAGATTATTACATACATAGTATACGCTGAGGCACTATTGTCGTATTGAGGTTATTATGTACATAGTACGCGCCAAGGTATGACTGTCATATTGAGACTATTATATACATAATGTGCGTTGAGGCTCTATTGCTTTGATAGTGACTAATATTATATATAGGGTGCACCGGAAAACTATGGTGATTCAACATGTGTCATAAAGCATGAAATATAGCGTGAGTTAAGGCGTGTGTTGTTTTCTAAGAAGAATAAGCTAGTCTTACTGATTATAGTTTATAGGTTTCATATTCTATCATGTTCAAATATACTACTTGTAGCTTATTAATATATTTATATCTTACATACTAGTACATTATTTTTATACTGACATCCCCATTACATGGGGCTACTACATTTATTCCTGTAGGACAAGACAAACATTTTTCAGTAAGAGATTTAGAGTTCTACCATTTTGGTATGCTCCATTCTTCCTAGAGCTGTCGAGTCAAAGGTCCAACATATATTTTGAGTCTGGTTAAGTATATGTATAGTTCACAGGTAGGCTAGGACCCTGTCCTGACTATGAGATATTTTCTTTCTCGTAAAGACTTGTAGATGTGTGATATATGTCAGTGTTAGGTATGGCTTTGCCAGCCATGTTATTATTTGACTACTCTGATGTTAGCCTCGTCATCCTTGCTTATATTTACTATTTCTGAGCTCAGCCTTATCATTCTTTTGGTTAGCTGAATACTTTTTGAGTTATCCTTGAGTTACTTACCTGTTGTAGAGCTATTAGTATTTTTGATTGCTACATTTAAGTACCTTGCTAATCTCAAACCTTGATAAGTTAGTAATTTACCAACTTATTTAGCTCTAAAGCATGAATTATTGCCTTAATCATATGTCATCTAGAAAGATTTTTTGCCTTTTATTTCCTATGTACATGCATTCTTAGGATTTAAATATGAGAGAGAATTTGAACCCAAATATGCAATGAAAGGAAAACAAAAGCCTGAGCTACAAGTTAAGAAAGGAAGCCAAGTCAAGAAAGAGCAGAAGAAAAGCACATTGACTGAAGGTTTTGTGGGACTTGCGCCCTGCTAGTCCTCACCTACAAAAGTATGTGAGATACAAGAAGAGAAGGAAGTGACCGACAACCAATTCCAGCACCTGCGAGCCGCGAATGAAGACATGCGGCCGCTGGTGAAGCGCATGTGACCCAAAGGGAATTTTTTTTAGAATTTCCTAGCATGTTTGGGAGGTTTTCAATGACATTTTAGGGTGTCACTCCCTGAGGCTACCCGCTAGATGAAACAAGGGACTTAGGATCATTAGTGACCCCAAGCTAACCCCTTTGGTCTTAGCATGACATAAGAAACATGATAACAACATACCAGAAGCATAGATAATGGAAGTAGTCAATCCAAAGAAACATGAGATAAAGGTCTAAGAGTAGTAAAATCTGAACATCAAATATCGAATATCTATCTATATCTGAAAAAGCCTCTAAACCTTGCATAAGGAGTTGCTGGAACAAGACCCCAGCTAACTCTAAGTACTAAATGAAAATGCATCTAATAACTAGGAATCATGACTAGTCCTCAAAAGATGAGGACTCACCAAAAATGGCCAGAAATCCTGTTGGGTCTAGCCACGACTCTGAGAACGAACACTTGAATCTATATCATCAAAGGATGCAACACAAAAAGTATGTGATCAGTACTATAAAATATATTGAGCATGTGAGAGATGCATAATCCATAGTAAAACATGCTTAAAATACACTTACATTGAAATCATAAGATCATAATAATATCTGTAATGAAATGACTCAATGCAATATCATAGGCTGAAAATATAGTTATATTCATAAAGTATAAGTAATAAGTCTGAAATTTAAACAAAGAGTCAAATACATTAAAAGCTTAAAATCATTTCTGTAGGAGGTTCTATAATCGATATAGACCATGTTAGCTACATGGAATCCGATATATCCTCCCCATCGAGAGGACCCAATATACCTTGCCAGAGTATAAAGGCATGACTGGCGTGATCATAATTTTTGATGCCCAACTGAGGGGCTAAATGAACCTACAGAGGCACGTAGTTCTGGGACTTAGGGTACTCTCACGTCATCCAATTCGGTGCTAAATACTACTCCCAAAACATACTATATCTCATACATATATACTAAGGCATATCTGATGCCAATTGATCATAATTCATGGACATGTCTGATGTCAAACTGTTTGAAGAGCATATGGACATATATGATGTCATGCAATTCTTAAATAAAATTTCTTAAAAGCATAGCATAGCCATAATTAGAAAATATAATCTTTCAAAATTCATAGCTTGAAGAATTAGGCATGCCATTTCATAAATACTTGAGGTCATGTTATCTAAACATGCTAATTTTACTTTAAAACATTCAATTAGGTGAAATAATACTAGAAATCATTATAAATGCATTGACTCTTGAAAACACTTGAGGAATCTCATATAGAACATAGGTAATTTGTTAGAAACCATTAATTGATGCTAATAAACTGAATTCAAATCAATCTCATAAATTGGTTAAGAATCCTAATTTCATAGTTTCATAAATTCAAAGTAAAATCATGGATTTTTGGGCATAAGGGTGAAGGGAATCCCTTATTGAATACCCACATACCTGAATTGAAGCTTTCTAAATCTAAAACTTGAGGGATGGAGGCTTGAAGATGGAGTCCTTGGCTTGGAGCTTGGGAGAATGGGATTAAAACCTTTCTATAATTGTCCAAAACGACCTCACTTAGAATTTAAAAGGGTGGGTAATTACAAAAATATCTCTGGGAAATAAGCTGGAAAAACTGACTTAAAATCTCGGCTTTAGGTTCAACAGACCCTTTTCAACGGACTGTAGATGGAACCACGACTCATGGATTGAGGTCGTGGTTCCTGAGTCAAAAGTTAGGCTATAGGTATTAGATCCACGAGTGAGGTCTACGGCTCGTGGTTTGATCCACGGACTATAGAAACCCCTCGTAATTTCTGAGGAAAAGCTGAGCCTCAGTATGATTACCATGAGTTTGTTCCACGACACGTAGAACCCTCCATGACTCGTGAACCTGACTCATGGTTCTTAGACTTGAGGAGGGGTCTGTAGAACAGTTTTCACGAGTCCATTCCATGATTTTTGGTTTAGTCCACGGCTCGTGGTTTAGGCTCTTGATCCCTAGAAGGTTCAAAATTTTCAGAGTTTCAAAGTTTAAAGGCTAGTTAAAATTTTGAGCTGTTACAATATTTCCCCTTTGAGATCATTCATCCTCGAATGAAGACTAAGGAAAAGTGAAGAGAAAACATCCAAACCAACCAACAGAATATGAAAACTGAAGAATAAGATTGAAAACTGAGCTTTTAACTTATAAACATGATTGTACTAACTCTGAAAACAAGAATACATACTAGGATCATGAGGAAAATAGATTGAGTAGAATCGAAGGGAAATATTAAGGAGGAAACTATTACCTCAAGATGAAACTGGATTAGAAGGAAAAAGATGAGGGTACTTGGCTTTCATGGCTGCTTCTGCTTCCCAAGTAGCTCCCTTAACTAACTGATTCCTCTAAAGGACTTTCACCGAAGCGACTTCTTTGTTCCTCAACCTCTGAATCTGATGATCAAGGATCTCAATGGGAACTTCTTCATAGGTAAGGCTATCCTTCACACTCACATCCTCCAAGGGTACAATTAAGGTCGGAACACAATACACTTCTTCAACAAGGAAATATGAAAAATTGGGTGAACCATTTCAAGATCTACTGGCAACTCTAACTCATAAGCAACACTACTAACCCTCCTCAGAATCATGTACGTATCTACATAGTGGGGACTAAGTTTACCCTTCTTCGCAAACCTCATCACACCCTTCATGGGTGACACTTTCAGAAATACCCAATGATCAACCTCAAACTCCAATTCTCTTCTTCTAACATCTGCATATGATTTTTGTCGATTCTGAGTGGTCTTTAACCTCTCCCTGATAATTTGAACCTTCTTCATAGTCTTATGAACCGAATATGGACCAATCAAAGATATTTTACCTACCTCAAGCCAACCAATAGGAGATCTACACCTATGCCCATAAAGGTCCTCATAAGGAGCCATCTGGATGCTAGAATGAAAGTTGTTGTTGTAGGCAAACTCAACATGAGGTAAGTGATCATCCCAATTACCTTTGAAGTCAATCACACAAGCTCTCAGCATATCCTCTAAGGTCTGAATAGTAAGTTTGGCCTAGCCATCCGTCTGTGGGTGAAAAGTTATGCTAAGTCTCACCTGAGTACCAAGACCTTCTGAAATAATCTCCAAAACGGGAATGTGAACTGATTACCTCTACTAAGATGATAGACAATGGAACCACATGCAATTGGAATATCTCATGGATGTAGAGTCTAGAATAATTGTCTGCGAAATCGGTAGTCTTAACAACCAAGAAGTGGGATGACTTAGTTATCCTGTCGGCAATCACCCAAATGGAATCATGCTGCCTGTGAGTACGAGGTAAGCCTATAATGAAGTCCATATTGATCGCTTACCACATCCAAGTAGGAAGATCAATATCCCAAGTCATACCACCTAGTCGCTGATGTTCTACCTTCACTTGTTGACAATTGAGACACTTAGCCACAAAATCTGCTATGTCCCTCTTCATGCCATTCCACCAATAGACTTTTTGTAGGTCACGGTACATCTTAGTGGAACTGGGGTGGATAGAATACCTGGAACTATGAGCCTCAACCAATATTTTCTATCTCAAACTATCAATATTAGGAACACACAATTGACCCTGATATCGAAACACTCCATCTCCCCCTTGGGAGAAAACCTCTACCCTCTTTTGATGGACTGCACCCTTCAACTGGTGCAAAATAGGATCACTGTCTTGCCTTTCCTTCACCTTAACTACTAAAGATGATTCGAAACCATTCTGAATGATAACACCACCATCTACCAAATCCGTAAGGTGAACTCCTAACCGAGCAAGTCTATGAACATCCTTGGCCAACTCCTTCTTTCCATCCTTAACCAAAGACACACTACCCATAGACAACCTACTAAGTGCATCCGCCACTACGTTGGCCTTACCTGGATAGTAAAGCACACTCATATCATAATCCTTAAGAAGTTCAAGCAATCTCCTTTGATGAAGATTCGATTTCTTCTAAGTGAACACATACTGAAGACTCGTATGGTTGGTAAACACATCCACATAGATACCATACAAGTAATGTCTCCAAATCATCAAAGCATGGACCACAGCTGCCAACCTAAGATCATGAGTCGGGTAATACTTCTTATGAATCTTAAGTTGTCTAGAAGCATAAGCAATCACCTTACTATGTTGGATCAAAACACAACCCAAACCAATCCTAGATGCATCAGAATACAACACAAAGCCATCTAAGCCCTCGGTTATGGTCAAAACTGGGGCTATGGTCAACCTAATCTTCAATTCTTGAAAGTTCCTCTCACACTCATCAGACCACTGAAACTTAACCTTTTTCTGAGTCAACTTGGTCAATGGGGCAGCTATGGAAGAAAACCCCTCCAAAAATCTCCCGTAGTAACTAGCCAAACATAAAAAGCTCTTAATATCCGACAAAAAAGTTGGTCTAGGCCAGTTCTTTACTGCCTCTATTTTCTGCAAATCAACTCGAATACCATCTCTAGTAACAATATGACCCAGAAAATTAATAGATTGCATCTAGAATTTACACTTACTAAACTTAGCAAATAATTGATGATCCTTGAGAGTTTGCAAGATAACTCTCAAATGTTCCACATGCTCATTCTCACTCCAAGAGTAGATAAGAATATCATCAATAAAAACAATCACAAACGTATCTAAATACTATTTGAACACACAGTTCATCAAACCATAAAGGCTGCAGGAGCATTCATTAGTCCAAAAGACATAACCACAAATTCATAATGACCATACCGAGTTCTAAAGGCTGTCTTTGGAATGTCACACTCTCAAACACGGAGTTGATGATAACCAGATCTAAGGTTGACCTTAGATAAATAGCTGGAACCTTGAAGCTGATCGAACAAGTCATCAATCCTAGGAATGGGATGCTTATTCATAATTGTGACCTTGTTCAACTGTCGGTAGTTAATACACATTCTGAGAGAACCATCCTTCTTATGCACGAATAGGACAGGAGCACCCCATGGAAAAATGTTGGGTTGAATGAAACCCTTATCAAGAAGGTCCTTCAACTAATATGTCAATTCCTTAAGCCCTGCTGGAGCCATTCTGTAAAGAGGAATAGATATAGGATGCGTATCTGGGAGAAGGTCTATCTCAAACTCAATCTCCCACTCGAGAGGGACTCCAGGCAGATCCTCGGGAAACACTTCTGGAAATTCATTCATAATAGGAACTGACTGAAGAGAAGGGGTTTCAGATACAAAATCCATAACCCAAACTATATGATCTACATAACCCTTAAAAATCATCTTCCTAGCTTTGAGGTAAGATATGAAATGACCCTTTAAGGATGGAGGACTACCTTGCCACTCTAGGATAGGTTCATTTGGAAACTTGAAACTGACTACTCGGGTACGACAATTAACTAAGGCATAACATGCATGAAACCAATCTATATCAAGAATAACATCAAAATCAGTCATCTCTAACTCTACTAGATCAACTGAAGTGACTGTATGAAGGACTAAGATAGGATAATTTTGGTAAATTCTCTTGGCTAGGACAGACTTACCAACAAGAGTAGAAATACAAAAAGGTTCTAAGAGTATTTCAAGACTGAATTTGAATTTGCAAGCAACATAAGGGGTCACAAAAGACAAAGAGGCTCCGGGGTCCAACAAAGCATAAACATCAAAAGAGAAGACTTGCAACATACTAGTAATAACATCTGGGGAACTCTCTTAATCCTAGAGAGATGACATAGCATAGAGATGGTTCTGGCACTGACCACCACCCAAACCAAAAGCGGTACCCTGCTGAACCTTTCGACCTGCTGGGGCTGCTGTAGTAGACTGAGTCCTGCCACCTCCATGTCCATTATTGGCTGAAGGGCAATCCCTGATCCTATTACCAATCTGTCTGCACCCAAAATATCCCTATTTGCTATCAAGGCACTCACCAGGGTGACTCTTAGCACACTTATTGCAAACAGGGTAGAAATACCCTTTCGTAACACTCCCTTTAGACTGCGAACCTGATCCTCTACCTGACTGATTATGCCTAGGCCTAGGGGCCTGAGTAGGAGCACTAGCTGATGAAGGTATGAGTCCTGATAACCTCTTCTGAAATAAAAAAATGGTGTCCACCTCTAAACCTCTTATGGCTAAAACCTGAACCCTCTGATCTAGACCTCTTATTTTCCCTTGCCATTTCCTTCGACTTGTCGCCCTCAATCTGATGGGCATGAGTCATAAGCCTAGAGATATTCATGTCCCCCAAAATCATAGAGGACCTGCACTCTTTTTTCACCAAGTATGACACCGCATAATAAACTTACTCATCTGATCTTTTGAATCATCCACCATAGATAGAGCATACCTAGAAAATTGGGCGAACTTAAACCCGTACTCCTAAACTGACATAGATCCTTGCCTAAAATTCATGAACTCTTCGGCCTTAGCCTCCCTCAACTCACTAGGGAAAAACTGATTGAGAAATGCTCCCTTAAAGCACTCCCAAGTCATAGGGATCACATCCCTATCCCTAGCATCCTTCAACTGAGTATACCAAATGTGAGCCACATCCTTGAGCTGATAGAAAGCTAGCTCAATACCATCCACACCAACAACTTGCATCACCTCCAAAATCTTTTTCACCTTTTCCATGAAATTTTATGGATCCTCACCAACCTTAGAACCCAAGAACTCAGGCAGGTTCATACGAATGAAGTCTCGAACTCTGGCTACAACAGCCCCACCATGAGGGTTAGAAGGAATAGGTGATGTGGGATTAGCCTAGTTGGCCATTGAATGAGCTAACATCTGAATGGAATTCCTGAACTCCGCATTAGTGACCTCGTGGTCCAGAATTGGAGGATTCGCATTTTGAGTATTGGCCCAGTGAGGCATGGCACAATGAGAAGGCATAATTTGAAATGCATAAAGATTGGATTAGAGGAGTAATACAGTTAAACTCTATCATATGATATTGATAATGAAAGAAGTGAAGTTTTTCCTAAAACATCTTATATCTTCCTTCTTATAAGTGTGGCATTCTTCACACCCATGAAGGAGACTCTACTTGATGCGGCTTTCAGACACCATAGGACTCTTGAACCTGATGCTCTGATACTAAGTTTATCACGCCCCGAGGCTACCCCCTAGACAAAACATTGGACATAGCAGAATCATAGATAATGGAAGTAGTCAATCCAAAGAAACATGAGATAAAGGTCTAAGAGTAGTAAAATATGAAACTCAATTATCAAATATCTAGCTGTCTGAAAAGCCTCTAAACCTGACATAAGAAGTTGCTGGGACAAGACCCCAGCTAACTCTAAGTACTGAATAAAAGCATCTAATAACTAGGAATCATGACTAGTCCTCGAAAGATGAGGACTCACCAAAAATGGTTGGAAATCCTGTTGGGTCTAGCCATGAGTATGAGAATGAGCGCCTGAATCTACATCATCAAAGGATGTAGCACAAAGAAGTATGTGATTAGTACTATAAAATGTACTGAGCATGTGAGAGATGCATAAACCATAGTAAAACATGCTTAAAATATACTTACAACTGAAATCATAAGATCATAATAATATCTATAATGAAATGACTCAATGCAATATCATAGGCTAAAAATATAGTTATATTCGTAAAGTATAAGGAATAAGTTTGAAATTTGAACAAAGAGTCAAATATATTTAAATCTTGAATTCATTTCTATGAGGGTTCTATAACCGACATATACCATGTGAGCTACATGGAATCTGATGTATCTGCCCCATCGAGAGGACCTAATATACCTTGCCAGGGTATAAAGGCATGACTGGTGTGATCATAATTTTTGATGCCCAACTGAGGGGCTAAATGAACCTATGGGGGCACATAGTTCTAGGACATATGGTACTCTCACCCCATCTAATTAGGTGCTAAATACTACTCCCAAAACATACTATAGCTCATATATATATATATACTAAGGAATATTTGATGCCAATTGATCATAATTCATGGACATGTCTGATGTCAAACTGGTTAAAGAGCATATGGACATATCTGATGTCATGCCATTCTCAAATAAAAAGTCATAAAAGCTTAGCATAGCCATAATTCGAAAATATAATCTTTCTAAATTCATAACTTGAATAATTAGGCATGCCATTTCATAAATACTTTAGGTCATGTTATCTAAACATGCCACTTTCACTTAAAAAACATATAATTGGGTGAAATCATGCTAGAAATTATTATCAATGCATTGGCTCTTGAAAACACTTGAGGAATCTCATATAACACATGGGTAATTCATTAGAAACCATTAATTGATGCTAATAAACTGAATTCAAATCAATCTCATAAATTGGGTAAGAACCCTAATTTCATAGTTTCATAAATCCAAAGTAATATCAAAGGTTTTTGGGCATAATGGTGAAAGGAATCCCTTATTGAATACCCACATACCTGAATTGAAGCTTTCTAAATCTGGAACTTGAGGGATGGAGGCTTGAAGATGGAGTCCTTATCTTGGAGCTTGGAAGAATGGAGTTCTTTTCTCTTTTTAGAATTTGAATGAGGGTTTGAGAAAAAACTTAGGCTAATTGGGATTAAAACCCTTCTAGAATTGTCCAAAATGACATCACTTAGGAGTTAAAAGGGTGGGTACTGGAAATAAGCTAAAAAAACTTACTTAAAATCTTGGCTTCAGGTTCCACGGACCCTTTTCACGGACTGTAGATAGAACCATGACTCATGGATTGAGGTCGTTGTTCCTGAGCCAAAAGTTAGGATGCGGGTCTGAGATCCAAGATTGATGTCTACAGCTCGTGGTTTGATCCATGGATCATAGAAACCCATCATGGTTTCTGAGGAAAAGGTGAGCCTCAGTATGATTTCCACGAGCTGGTTCTGCAACCCGTGGAACCATCCATGACCAGTGAACCCAACTCATGGTTCTCAAACCTGAGGAGGGGTCTGCAGACAATTTCTATGAGTCTATTTTATGGCTTGTGGTTCAGTCCACGACTCGTTGTTTGGGCTCGTTATCCCTGGAAGGTTCAAAATTTTTAGAGTTTCTAAGTTCAAAGGCTGGTTCGAATTCTGAGGTGTTACAATATCTCTCCCTTGGGACATTCATCCTTGAATGAAGACTAAATAAGGAAAAGTGGAGAGAAAACATCCAAACCAACCAATAGAACATGAAAACTGAAGAATAAGCATGAAAACTGAGCTTTTAACTTATAAACATGATTAAACTGACTCCAAAAACAAGAATACATGCTAGGATCTTGAGGAAAACTTATTGAGTTGAATCGGAGGGACATACTAAGGAGGAAACTATTACCTCAAGCTGAAACTAGATCAGAACGAAAGAGATGAGGGTACTTGGCATTCATGGCTGCTTATGCTTCCTATGTAGCTCCCTCAACTAACTGATTCCTCCAAAGGACTTTCATCGAAGCAACTTCTTTGTTCCCCAACCTCTGAATCTGAAAATCAAGGATCTCAATGGGAACTTCTTCATAGGTAAGGCTATCCTTCACACTCACATCCTCCAAGGGTATAATCAAGGTCGGATCACCAACACACTTCTTCAACAAGGAAACATGGAAAACTTGGTGAACCGCTTCAAGATCTGCTGACAACTCCAACTCATAAGCAACACTACCAACCCTCTTAAAAATCTTGTAGGGACCTATATAGAGGGGAATAAGTTTCCCTTTCTTACCAAACCTCATCACACCCTTTATGGGTGACACTTTCATAAATACCTAATCATCAACCTCTAACTCCAATTCTCTTCTTCTCACATCTGCATATGATTTATGTTGTCTCTGAGCAGTCTTCAACCTCTATTTGGTCTGACGAATCATCACACCTGTGATGAGGCATCAGGAGAACCACCAAGTTAAGGAGCAATATGGACTTCACTGTATTAGAGTGATGACTCATTTGACGAACCGTCACACCTGTGATGAGCCACCAAGCCATCCGTCAAGCTGAAGAAAGAATACCCAGTTCACTGGTTAAGGGTGACGACAACCATGACGATTTGTCAAAGCTGTGATGTTCCATCACAGCAACCCATCAAACCGAGGCTGCAAAATGGATACACTGGTTAAGGGTGACAGTTCAGTTGACAAACAATCACAAGCCTGAAGAGGCATCAAGGCAACCCGTCAAGACTCACAGTGGTATTCCGAGTCTATTTTTGGAACTTTATTTCCTAGGCTACTATAAATACCCAGTGTTACGGTTATTTTATATTATTCATTATCAGAAAATATTAGACATTTTTGAACGAGTTTTGAATTACACAAAGAGGGAAAACATTACCATCATTTTCTTCTTGGGATTTTCACCATTGTTGCTTGAAATTTATGAAAGTTTAACGGACGCTTGTGATTTCTATATTGTAAGATCATCTTCTTTATATTATGAATAGTATTACTTTCTTCTATCATTGTGCAAGCATGAGTGACTAAACTCCCACAACTAGGGTTATGGGAGCCATGGCAAAAGTGATGATATAGATTTCGAGTGACGTTGGGTTCAATTAGTATGTCAGTCACGTTGTTAATCTTATGTGTTTAAAGTTTACTAATGGTTGCAAACATTAGAACAAGCCTAGGTTTTATTTGCTTGAACTAAGAGTTTAAAACCGGGTAAATTAGATTAACAATGAGGATTCGGGACTCTTAACTCCCATCTAATGATTATTGCTTTAGCGAGATTAATCTACTTGATGCATTGATTGAAATAAGTAATTATATCTTTTCAAGTTCAAGAGAATTGAAAAGAGAATGTGTCTATTTGGTTGAGTGTCACGGCCCAATTTCTCGGTCATGATGGCACCTACAACCCCCGGTTGGTGAACCAATCCCCGTAGCCCAGAACAGTTAGTAATGGGCTACTATCTAACAAATAAGAGAACAAGACGAAGAGAGCGGATAAAAGGACTATAAATATATATATATGCGGAAACTAAACCAAACTCCAATACCTGGTATCATAGTATAGAGCCAAAACTACATACATAGAGTGTAAATGATCCAAAACAATATATACAAATGTCTCTGAATGGTAATAGAGTACATGAAGCAAAAGATAAACTAAAGCTAAGCTCCGATCGCCAAGAGCTCACCCTCAGTCTGAAGTAGTCCCCAACAGATCTCCAAGCACGAATCACAGCGATCTAACGGCGTTGGCCCACGTTAGGATCTGCACCCTAAGATGCAGGGGGGTAGGGGTGAGCACCAAATGCGAAGCATAAGGTACCCAGTAGGTATCATAGGCCGACTGGGCACATATAAGATAAAAGCGTAGTAATAGACAGAATAGAAGCAGGCAGTAACAGAAATCAACGAAAGGTACACAGGAACTAGCCCAGAGGGAAAACAACAGAACCACATATGCGGATAGTAAGCAGAATATACACACCATAGGCACAGGTGAAAGTAAGAAACAACGCACCTGGGGTCCTTGCAGCAACAGTGTATACAAAATAAGTTTACGAAATGGACGGTATACCAGTAACCTCAAGTGTAAGAAGAAGAGAGAAAGAGTAATGATAGACATGCTCAGAGACATGAATCAAACTCAACTAATCATATCAATCTCAAATCCAGAAACTAACAGTCTAGCAGTAACCAATCTCCTACTTATCCATAATAGAGAACAATTCTGTAAGTAAATAGCAAAAGTCTACCTACAGTCCCCCGGCCGCCCATACAATCGAGAAACACAAACAAGTGAAAACAAACCCCCCGGCATCCCATACTACCGGAGCGTACAATCAGAAAACAACAAACAAGGGTGGAGCCTCAAATAATGAATGATATGATGCATGAAGATCTCAAGTAAATGGTATTCTGTATGTACCTCCTTCCGGGCTGATCCGGCCCAGCAGGTAGGTTCCATGGAAGGACACTGCCCGTATACCTCTACTCCACCGTATACCCCTCCTCCGGCACACGCAGCCCGTAGCCCCTGGCCCGGAGGGCAAGGTCCATGGAGGTCCCAGACCCCATACTACAACTCAGTATTAAAACATGTCGTCCAGAAGCAAGTTCGGTATCAAGATAGAGACCCAGTCTCGAATATGCATGCCCAGACCCTGTCCAGGACTAAAGTAGTAGGAAAATATCTCAAAAACCCCTCCAAGGGTGCCCGGGAATAACCGGGTCTAAAAAGTAAAAAGTCATCTCAAGTGCTCGGTCCGACCGAGGCTAAAAATCATCTCAAGTAACAAGAAAACTCAACTAGCACCCCGGCCCTGCCGAGTCTAGCGATAATCGTAAAACTGATGATTTTAAACATAATTTTACTTTCTTGCCCAAAAATATTCACAAGTTAAATCAAACCATTTCAAAATTATTTCCATAAAAAATGGCCCCCCCGGCCATGCAAGGTTTAGAAAATGGTGCCAGTAGGCCCGAAGCCCAAACCGTAGTAAAACATGTATAAACCTCTTTATATGCATGAAAATGGTATGATCAAACACAATAGCTACCCAGCAGCTCACAATCAACCTATCACCCTGCACAGGCCCACAGCTACTCAGCAAGCATAACCAACCTAGAAGGATAATTCTATGCCCGGGACTCGCGGACATTCCCAAAATCCCACCTTCTATGTTCCAGAGTCAACAAGGCCTCACAGGACCACAAGGGTAAATAAAATATATCGGCAAATACTACAAGCAACGGAGAAACGAAAGAAGGCGGACATGAATAAAGCGGCCGAGGTCTGTGGTACCAACCTAATAAACCAACCCAAGGATGCCCATTAATACAATTTTATTCCATATATGCGGAGTCTAGGGAAAATAAATCGTAACCTACCTATCGTCCGATGACAAGCTGCTAGAACGATGATGTCCACGCTCGAACTGCTCCGAGAAACTCCGAAATGAAATCCAACTCGAAATTAGGCTTGAATAAATATTCGGGTATTTAACACCTCATCGCCCCTTCCGTTATATAAATATTTGGGTATTGCATAGATTCGTGGTAAAATAAATATAATATTTTAAATATACCATAATTTATAAAAAATTATTTCAAACTAAACCTACTATATTATAATAATAATTTTCAACATAACTAAATTTACTATCTCCGTAAAAATATTACAATGTATAAAAACCTTATAAAATAAATACATATACAATTATATAGTAACAAAATTTTTTTCATAAACCTTTAAAATATTTTGAAAAGGTAATAATAATATAATTTTTACCAAATTCAACTTTTAAATAAAATATTTTCAAATGCACGCGATGTTAATAAAATTCTTAAATTCAAGTTTGCAACTCACCATCGCACGATTTAGATACTAAAGAACTCTCCCTTATGTTTTCTCACTGTTTCAGAACTGAAACGGCATTTTAAAACGTGAAATTGAGGCTTTAAATCGAGTTTAACCCGACCCGGTTCGCGACCTGGTTCGCAACCCGTTTTCTGCCAGACAGTCCGCGGTAAAACAGTCATAACGTTTTACTCCGCGATCAGTTGGACGTGAGGTTTTGTGCGTTGGAAACTAGACTCGTAGACCTTCGATTTGGTATTTGGGGGACTTCTAACTCTTTATATATTGAGAGAAAATCCCTGAGACATTTGACCCAAAGTTCAGAAAATTTATTAAAGGACTTACGATAACTTTTGCCGACTTGCTTGGCTTCAAAACTTATAATGCGACCAAACAAATGGACCCAACACCGAAATACCGGTCCTGACGAGCCTTAAGTGACTTGGGGCCGCTACAAACAAGCTCTAACGGTTCAAGGAAAAGTATACGTGGAGATAACCGTAAGGGTCATTACATCATCCACTACTAATAAGGACTTTCGTCCTCGAAAGTCAAGGTCAAGGGGGTACCTGAAGGCTAAAATAGCTGCGGATACTGATCCCGCATATCTCTCTCAGTCTCCCAGGTAGCCTCCTCGACTGGATGGTGCCTCCATTGAACCTTAACAACCGGGGTCTCTCGAGACCTCAATCTCCTGACATCTCTGGCCAAAATAGCCGTCGGCTCCTCAACAAAGGCTAAACCCTCACCCAACTGAACTGAATCCCACTGTAACACATGAGACTCATCTGGTACATACCAACGCAGCATCGAAACATGAAATACAGGATGTATAGCTGAAAACATCGGAGGCAAGGCTAACTGATAGGCAACGCTACCAACCCTCTGAAGAATCTCAAACGGCCCAATGTACCTGGGGCTAAGCTTGCCCCGCCTACCAAATCTCATCACGCCTTTCATGGGCGATACACGGAGAAACACCAAGTCACCGACACTAAACTCCAAGGCACGAAGCCTACGGTCAGCATAACTCTTCTGCCTGCTCTGAGCTGCCCGAAGTCTGTCCTGAATCACTCGGACTCGGTCTAAGGAATCTCGAAGAAAATATGTGCTCTGTGGCCCAGCACTAAAACCATCAAACCAACCTACCGGTGATCTCCAACGCCTGCCATACAAAGCCTCAAAAGGTGCCATTCCGATACTCGAATGGAAGCTGTTATTATAAGCAAACTCTGCCAAGGGAACAAACTGATCCCATGGACCTCTAAAGTCAAGAATACAGGCCCGAAGCATGTCCTCCAGAATCTGAATGGTCCTCTCGGACTGGCCATCTGTCTGAGGGTGTAAAGTGGTACTAAGTTGAACCTCTGTACCTAAATCTCGCTGAATAGCCCTCCAGAACTGAGATGTGAACTGAGTGCCGCAGTCTGAAATGATAGAAGTTGGGACCCTGTGCAACCGAACAATCTCACGAAGGTAGATCTGAGCTAACCTCTCTGCGCCATAAGAAGTCTGAATCGGCAATAAATGTGCTGACTTAGTCAGCCTATCAACAATCACCCATATGGAATCAAACCCATGAGAGGTACGAGGCAACCCAACAACAAAGTCCATAGTAATCCCTTCCCACTTCCACTCAGGAATGGGAAGTCGCTGCATCAAACCACCAGGTCTCATGTGCTCGAACTTAACCTGCTGACAGTTCAAGCACCGAGATATGAACTCTTCTATATCCCGCTTCATACCACTCTACCAGTAAAGCTGTCTCAAGTCTCTATACATCTTTGCTGTGCAAGGGTGAATGGAGTATCTAGTACAATGTGCCTAATGAAGTATCAACTGAATCAAATCACTAATCCTCCGAACACAAAGGCGGCTATAAAACCTCAGAACCCCATCTGAATCTAGAGTAGCCCGACTGGTCTCACCCTGAACAACCCGATCACGAAGGTCACACAACTGCTGATCCTCAAACTGACGGCTCTGAATCTGATCAATCAAAGTAGAACGAACCTCAACACTGGCGAGAACTCTGCTAGGATTCGACAAGTCAAGCCTAACCAAATGGTTAGCCAAGGACTGGATGTCCCAGGCCAACGGTCGCTCTGAAACTGAAAGAGAAGCTAGGCTACCCATACTCACTGCCTTCCGACTCAAGGCATCCGCTACCATGTTTGCCTTGCCCGGATGATACAGAATAGTGAAGTCATAGTCCTTCAGTAACTCGACCCATCTCCTCTGTCTCGAGTTCAACTCTCGCTGACTCGTGATATACTGAAGACTACGGTGATCGGTGAAGATCTCATAGTGAACTCCATATAGGTAATGCCTCCAGATCTTGAGCGCGAAAACTACCATCGCCAACTCTAAGTCATGAGTGGGGTAGTTGCGCTCGTGAACCTTCAGCTGCCTCGACGTATATGCTATTACTCGACCCTGCTGCATCAACACACAACCAAGACCAACCCTAGAAGCATCACAATACACGGAGAAACTCTGACCCTCAACCGGCAAAGTCAAAACTGGAGTTGAAGTCAATAAGGCCTTAAGCCTCTGGAAGCTATCCTCACACTGATCCGACCACTGAAATGGGATATCCTTCCTAGTCAGCATAGTCAAGGGTGCTGCTATGGAAGAAAATCCCTCAACGAATCGTCGGTAGTAACCTGCTAACCCAATAAAGCTGCGGACCTCAGTAACAGTAGTAGGTCTAGGCCACTCACAAACCACTGAAATCTTTTCCGGATCAACCCTAATCCCATCCTTAGACACCACGTGCCCTAGGAATGCAACTGACTCAAGCCAAAACTCGCACTTTGAGAACTTGGCATAAAGCCGATGATCTCTCAAAGTCTGGAGTATAACCCTCAAGTGCTGCTCATGCTCATCTCTACTACGCGAGTATACCAAGATGTCTTCTATAAAAACTATCACAAATGAGTCCAAATACGGGCCAAGAACCCTGTGCATCAAGTTCATAAAGGCTGCGGGGCATTAGTCAACCCAAAAGACATCACCAGGAACTCATAAATGGCCATAAACGTTGTCCTGACGCTGCTTAGGATGTCCTCCGCCCTAATCCTCAACTGATGGTAGCCAGACCTCAGATCAATCTTCGAAAACACGATTGAACCCTGAAGCTGGTCGAACAAATCATCAATCCTCGGCAACGGATACCTATTCTTCACTGTCACCCTATTCAGCTGCCGATAATCAATACACATACGCATCGCCCCATCCTTCTTCTTCACGAAGAGAACAGGAGCACCCCAAGGTGACACACTAGGCCTAACAAACCTCTTAGCTAACAGATCCTGGAGCTGCTCCTTAAGCTCCCTCAACTCAGCAGGAGCCATACGATAAGGAGAAATAGAAATGGGCCTAGTGCCCTGCTCTAGCTCAATAGCAAAATCAATATCTCTCTCAGGTGGAAGGCCTGACAGGTCGATAGGAAATACATCGAGGAAGTCTCTAACCACAGGAACAGACTCAGGAGAAGTGGGGTCAGCACTAACATCTCGGACATATGCTAGATAAGCTAAACACCCACGGGAAATCAACTTCCTAGCTCGAAGACAAGAGATGATCCCAGATGGTGCATGGCTAATAGAACCCTGCCACACAACCGGTGATACACCGGGCACAGCTATGGTAATGGTCTTGGCATAGCAATCCAAAACCACACGCGTGAGGGCGATAAAAAGCCAGCCAGTGCCCAGATCACATCAAAATCTAGCATATCAAGAATCATCAGGTCACCCCAAGTCTCTGAATCACCAATAGCATAACATACAGGATCTCACAATCCGATCCACTACTAAAGAATCTCCTACTGGGGTCGAAACAGAAACAGGAACAGATAACGGCTCACTAGCCAACCCTAAACAAGGCACAAAGTAGGCATATACATATGAACAAGTGGATCCAGGATCAAATAAAGCCATAACAGACTGATGGCACACAGAAATCGTACCTGTATCACAGCATCTGAGGCCTCTGCCTCTGGTCTCCCAGGGACCGCGTAAAACTGACGATGACCTCCACCTGCCCGACCGCCATCCCTACCATCTGCTCTGCCACGTGGCGCACCACCTCTACTCTGACGACCACCCCCTCTAGCTGGGGGCCTGAAGTTACTCGTAAAGGCTCAGCCAACTGAACTGTACCCTGCTGAGGGCAATCTCTAGCAAAGTGACCTATCGCACCACAAGTAAAACAAGCCCCTGACGGCCTACTCTGTCGAGAAGAACCAGCAAATCCCGTATGACCACCATGACCTGATGCCCCAGAAACTGTACCCCTCGAAGACTGGCCGCCATAGCCCTGATGGCTGCTCTGACCCTGCTCGAACTGGGTACTACCGAAAGTCTGAAGGGAAGCCTGAACCGGTCGGCTGGACTGACCCTGTACCTGCCTGTGGCTCGATCAACTCCGACTCAACTACCAGGAACCTCTTACCGCCATTTCAGGGGAGCACTATTTAGACACCTGATGTCGATGCCTTATCTCTGGACCCCTGAATCATG